>VTGD01000139.1:58209-179625 GCA_013406985.1 Calonectria crousiana | reverse complement strand
GAGGCCTGGTTGAGGGATACGGCTGTGCCGTATCCACCTAGATTAAGCTTCCTGACCACTTTGGTAGCGAGGGCACACCAAGGCATATATAATCAGAAGAATGCATTTCTTCTGATCGCCTTTCTTTCCTTTCCTCTCTAGCTTTAGATAGACCAATACAGAGCACCCTTCAGGTTGAACAAACCCAGGACCAGCCCTTCACACGAACACACTGACATTGGCTGCTAGAGCATCCTAAGTGCCAGCATATTCTCCGCTGAGATAGGTTCAAGTGGCATCACAACACTGGGGCTATAGTAGTTCTGAGCTAGTCTCATTTCCCCATCAACACTTGACGTCATGTGTGTTTGGTAGATATACAAACGTAGATATGGATGCGACCCACAGCTCAATAGCAAAGATTCGGGGTCAAAGACAACCATTGCAGACAAGGTATCGGTCGCTTTCGGCAAGAGAACTAAATCCTAGGATAGTCGTGAGTGCTAGATATTTTTTAAGAAAAATAACTCCGCATACTTCGCCTGTTGTTTCACTTCTGGCTGGAGCAAATGATAATAAGATGTTGAGAGGAAGAACACAGAAAGTACGAATTGAGTTGGTCAAAAAGGTGTACCAACTACATTTATGCATTGTGAAATCATTAAGCAGAGTAGGTTGGCAGAGGGGATCAACAGATGCGTTGGCTGAGTCATCTTTCCACGCAGATCTAGAGAGTGGTCTCATCGCCAGTCAAATCGACTCTTACTTCCTACTCCGTTCCTCTTCCGACGCTTGTTGGTATTATAGTAGGAGCAAAAATATAATCCGGCCAAAAAAGGACTGCCAACTGCCGTAACCAGGACTATGAATTCGGATATCGCTGATTTGAATTGAAGGATGTATCTGAACTGTGGGATTTCTTCCCTATCCGTCAGCGGCCTTGGGTTCCTTATATTTGACAAATCACTTACCAATCTTTAATTAAAACATCCACTTTCAACTAGCCGAAACTTGAAACTGAGACTCAGATGATCGTAATTTAAACGTTTTTGTACTGATGAGTGAACTAAATCATCATGGTGCAGTCCTGCATCAAGCGGAGGCTTTGACACAACCAAACACAACAGACATACGTTTTCCCCAATAAGGCAATATTAACATGATTCGGTCGCACAATCTCGGAATGAGAGTAGTGCTCATCAGTGATCGAGTTTCGTATGGGCATAAACGGCCCGACTTACCAAAAATGGGTCTTGTTCGGTGTTTTATTCCCGTCATTATTCCCAACGGATTTCCCGCTGGTGGCTTGCGCCTCTTCCCCAGTTGACACGAGTTTCTGTTAACTTTGACACATGTGCAATCAGCCTGTTACAATCACAAGGGTTGAGCTGTGCCCTACGGGGCCTGTCGCAAGCCTTAAAGTGGATACTAACGATGCCAAAAATCCCGCTCCTTATCTCTGTGCATTGTGGGATAATTTATCCAGATCGATTAGGCGGTCCGACCCTTGGGCCCTGCTTAAATTGACCCGGGATCGATATGTTCGACCACAGCGCCGCATGATATATATGGGTGTGTGTATATAGGCTTTTTAGCTGGATCTGGAGCCTGCATGACAGAAATACTAACTTGGAATCATGATGAGAACCTTTCACTATCATCACTACGCGGAATTAGTCTGAAACATGAGCCATTGTCGATAACTAAGCGAGTTAGCCCTAATCGAACATGACACTTGCAAATGAAGGCTTCAAAATAAACTGAAAATTATTAGGCATAGGCCATTCTCTTTATTTGGCTAGCTGCGGCCCAGGGCATACCCGGTGGCATGTGTGTTACTCAACATTTGTATCTAGTCCTAAGAAACAGGTAGTATTTGCTACGCCACCACTATTTTAAAGATTCGAACTCTGATCATCTTTTCACAATATTCCCGTTAAGGAGAATCTGGTTTGAGCTAGAGTCAGACAATCACTGAGACCAGCTTAAATTCTACTGGGTTGGTTCTACCAGTGTGGGAATGGTCAAGTGGTGTTATGATTACATGGATATATTTTAACGACATTCCGCACGGTCTTCAGACCAAGCCAGTGTATATCAAACTCGAAGAAAACTTTCAAAAGAAGGTCTATTTCAAAAAGGTGTATTTGTCAGAAGGATAAAGTCCACTTTGCCTGTAAATTCTTTCAAGCTTATTCACAAGTGAACGAACTGGAGTCATCCGGATCAGAACCAACATATGTTAGGACCTTTGGGTATAAGCAAAGCTCCACAGTCCTAGTAGCACTGGAATTGGCAACAGCGGTTCCAGACCCAGTAACACTCTCTGGGGCCGTGCCATTTTCCACCCAGGTTCGCAAGGCAGGCAGAAGATAGTTGCTGGGGTCAAAGCCGTCGCCACCTCCGCAATGACCAACGCCTGGTGCAAGGAAGAAGCGGTAATAGTCAGTAACATCGGCATCCTTGGCCACCACACGGTTGTAGTATTGAACCGTTCCATTTGTCGGAATCAGGCTATCCTGCAAACCGTGCCAAGTGATGACTTTGGTGCCGCGAATTTTCAAGTCGGTAAGATCCACGTTATCGGTTCCGATGATGGAAGTGTATTCATCGACAGACTTTCGGAAGAGCTGGTCAAATTTAGCTTGAGTAAGATCTGCATTGGTTATGCTCCACGAGGAATTCCGGCTGAGGAACACACCATACCAATCATTAGTGGCTGAAAATGGTGTGGCAGTGCAATTATCGACAGATGTGCAGGTGGTGCTGAGGATGGCGGTCAAGTCGGCATCGTAGTTGTAGCCGTACCACTGGAATTCGCCAGTCTCAGATCTTGGGCCCTCCCAGATGCTGCCCACAAGTCTTGCCATTTTATCGGTGACGGTGATGGTGCCTGAAGGATTTGTGCAGTTGACTACCTTGCCGACAAGCGAGGAAGCGTTGAAATTACACTGCCCTGGCAGTGAGATGATGCTGTCCTTGACCCCATCAAGCTCATCGCAGGCAGAGATGGCGGCAGCTTTGAAGGCATCAAGCACGCATGAAGGAGGGCGGACGTCTGCGGGTACAGTTAGCCAGCTTATCTTTTCCATTGTGCACAAGTAACGTGCCTAACAATTCAGCCAAAAAGACCGGGTACATGGAGGCTGCCTGAAATTTCTGCCAGTTAAAGGCAGAGGCGCCGGCTAAAATCCCATCAAAGTGATGAGGGAACCGCTGAGCCATCATGTGGCCTTGACGGCCGCCCGTAGAGCACCCGTTCCAATAGGAATATGTTGGTTTTTCGCCGTAATACAGTTCCGTAGCGGCCTTTCCGAGAATTGCCGCTTCATCCAGAGCCACAGAGGCAAAGTCGTTCAAGGCCGGCCAATTAGTGTTTCCTTCGCTCACAAGACCCCAATCTTTCGTCTCGGTGCTCGAGTTGTGTCCTCCGTCAGTTGAAGACGAGGAATAACCAGACGCAACGGGAGAGAGGATAACACTCTCTCCACCAGCCACCCAACCACCGCCACCGTTCATCATAAATCGCGAGTTCCAGTTGTCAAGGTCGAGAGGCAGACCAATGTAGGTGTTGATGTTGTCGTTCTGGCCAGGGTGGGTATACTGAATCCCGATCTGGCAAAGATCAACCGTGGAAGCCGACTCCCCACTCGAGGCTGAAATGATACCGACTCCTACGCCAGTACCCGAGTCCGTGCCAGTTTCCAGAGAGGCATTGCGCAAAGTCGTGACGTTTAGCGAGAGGATTTTGATGTTGCCCAGCGTTAGAGAGGCGAACGTGGCTTCGTTGCAGGCATTTGAGCTAGACGCGCTGGCTGCAGGAGCACCTCCCAGAACAGCTAGCAGAAACCATAGCCGCGAGCTTTTAGTCATGATCGTCGACATCATTTTGAGCTGATTGCGGGAAAAGCGAGTTGGTCTCTTCGAACCTTGCCCTGATGTCTGAATGGATAACAGCCTTTTATCTATAAATGCTCGACCTATTGATCAGCTGCAGTCCCAGCATACATCCCGCGGGCACAGTTGTATTCGCAATTTATGCAGGCTGTGACATTAGGAACGTGGGGATATTCGCCGAGGTAAACCAGTGTCATGAACGCGTGATGTGTAATCGGCAGAAGAGAGCGGACTTCAAAAATTGTACAAGGCTCTAACTCAAAAATTAAAGGTGCTAGTAAATCGAATGTGTCTAACAATGATTCAATAGCAAATTTCACACAGGGAGCTGTCATCCACCCACATTCCGTAACCAAACAACGATGGATAGATGCCCTGAGCGGAGACATAATGACTGATGGCCAGTGATTGGGCCCCTTGAATACGATTTAGCTCCTCTCATTTTGTCTATGTACAATAATTGGGTGAAACGTTGTTTTAGCTGGCAGCTCGTGACCCCACATCCGGCTCCGGATGACGCGTCTCAAGAATCAGGGATACCCCTGAATCCTGTTTTTGCGCACTATATCTGCTAAATTTACGCGAAAGCAATGTACGGTGAGGGTACACGTCTCCTTTTCCGCAATTGCCATAGTTTTGACTATCGGGCTGAATAATCCCAAGTATCAACTAACCAGAATACCTTGATATGTCAATAAATATGTGTCAAAACGCGTCGAGGCCAGAGCAAGTCAAATGAGTCTGTCAGAAGATGCCCCTGCCAATCCACCACAAGTCGCTTTCTTACTTAAAAATACTCCATTTTCTGAACTTTGAACAGCTATTTTCCCGTCTCAGAAGCAGTGAATAACCAATCCATAGATGGCTGGTCGACAGGGTCCTGTCTTCATCTCTCAGCTACGCCAGCACGGGCCTACGCGGATTTCCGCTTATGCAAGCACAAGCCGGCGCGAATTTCCGCTTTTGTAAGTACGGGGCGCGAATTTCCGGCGTTTCGATCTATAGTTAATGTGCTTTATACATGGGCCAGCGGGTAGAACAGGAAAGTAAGCATGCGCAATTTTTCCCTCAGTCCTTGAGATCATTCGAAAGCATGAGAAATGTGTTTTTTACCCATGAATATTCGCGGGCAGAACATGGATTTCATTCAGAGATAGAGTGAATTACGAAAAGTCAAATATGTATTCGAGTCCTCACTTTGGATTCTCCTCGCTAGTCATAAACAATACACTTACTTTGAATGGTGCCCAATTTACTTGCGCTGGGTCGATTCATCATATACAAAATGCACCAGCAATAAAAGCAGCTATATTCAACAGGTCGCACGTCAATTAGGTCAGCCAAATTCTGTTTTAGAACACACTTTCGAACTTGATTTTCTATGTCTATACTTTCATGTAAAATGAATTCATCATGTCTGCTTGTTTATATTCCTGAATCTTCCTGTTCAATGAAGTACATGTTTTGAGATGTGTCCCAATTCTCACAAACCTCATTTAACGTAGAATTGTTGGTCAAATTTGGAATCTCATCCTTCCGCTCCAAAAACTGTACTGCGAACCCCTCTGACATGTGCCATCCGATATGGCAATGCATGAGCCAAATACCTGGGTTATCAGTTTCCCAGGCCATGACCAAATACCCCGAAGCAGGCAATAGGGCTGTATCGCGTCGAAGTGGATTAGTCGTGTTTAGCGTCACTGAAGAAGAATATTCTCCAGTGCCCTGTGCAAGCACAAAAAAGTCGTGGCCGTGAAGATGGATCGGGTGCGGTACGGCCAACGTGGTCTGGATTATGAAATAGACCCATTGGTTTGCCTGGTTCAGTTCAAAGACGGCATCCTCGGCCTCCAAGCTCGTGATGTTGTCATTCATGATGTATTTGAGAGTGGGGTTCTCCCAGTCAACTTGCATAGTTGTGCTGTTAAGATACCATCTGAAGACGCCAGCGGAGTTTTGACCAGTAGTTGCATTCTGTTGTACGGTCCAGCCTGCCACATCCACCGATTTTGACAGGTGCGGGGCAAGACCAGTCTCATCTTCACAGCTATCAACATATTCGTATTTGTCTGTAGATGGAGTTCCCGGACTGTCGCCATAGTAGACAATCCCCGTGATGTTATTCGTATTGTCGTTATTGGAGCATGCCGCTTGTGGAATGGCTCGAAGCCAGAAGTTTTCCGCGACGCTAGCTTGATCCGCAGTAACAATGACGTCGTATCGTTGACCTGAAATTTATCAGTGTGATTAATTGACTGAGATGCAGCATTTAGGCTTACCCATTGCAATATCCAAAACCGTGGTGTTGTAAGGTGTGATTGGGACAAGATCGGCGGCAATCACCGTCAAAGTGTGGTTGTCAATAGTGAACTTCCAGTGTGTATCTATGGCTGCATTTACCAGCCTTAGACGGTATGAGGTTCCAGATGTGAAGGACACGTTGAACTTGGTTCCTTGGCTATCGCCATATGTATTCGTTCCGTTGATAAGACCGGTGTCCAGCGTAGGTGGACCAGATGTTTGAGCAGTTGACCATAATTCATCAACCGTTTGATGATCCCAGTCATTTAGAAAAAGCATTCCAAGGTCTTCATCGTAATTTTCAGTAGCAGGGCCATTAATGACGATTCCTCCAAAGACACCTTGCCATGCTTGGAGAGCAATGTGGGAGTGATACCAGGATGTACCATATTGCGACGCTTTCCAGTTATAAGTTGTTGTTTTATTCATGGCAAGTGGACATTGAGTAATTGATACAACACCATCTTCTTGATTCGTATAGTTCTGACGCATACCATGCCAGTGGATGCTGGTCCCATTATCAGCGAGGGAATTTGTAACGTGAACAGTGATTGTATCGCCCCAATCAGCGAATATCGTAGGCCCAGGGATTGAACCATTTACAGCCATAGCTGACCGGGATACACCATCTGGGGCCACAACGACATCGGTCAAATCAAGCCAATATTCTCTTGTTACTCCCGTATCAATTGCCTCATTCATATAATCCGTATCAACGGAGTAGTCGCACCACTGGGATCGAGTGGAAGCTGTATTGCCTTGGCATGCAGATTGAGCAACCGGATTCTGCTTTTGAGGAGAGAGATTTTGATTTGAATTTGCAAGTGTTTGTGTGGCGTGAGGTTGCGATTCTTGGTGTGGACCTTTCCCTTTCTGTGAATTTGATCCTTGATGAGAGTGTGATCCCTGTCGAGGATTCGACACTTGAGATGAATGCGATCCCTGATGAGAGTATGGTCCTTCATGAGGTCGTGATGCTTGGTGAACTCGACCTCCCTCTCTATGAACATTTGAGGCCAAAGCACCAATGAGAGTGCTGGCCAAGAGAAGGAACTTCATTTCAAGTGTCAAAATGAATGGGTGGTTGAAATGATGAATGAACACTTTTACACGATCGCATATCAGTGTGGTCAATATTTCAAATGATTCAGAAATTCAAGAACGACTGCAAGAATATTTATGACGAAATGACCATACACGCGAGTTTTCATCTCCATTTTTAGTCTAGACTAGACAGTCTAGCAAGCTAATAATAACGTCCAGTATACAACTAGGCGGCCTCTCTTGTCTCAAGTGAAGTACACGGTTAATGAAATGTTCAAACTTCGCTGACTCATTTTTATCAAAATGGGTTAATACGAACATATGCAACTGCCGGTAGCCCATGCTTGACATCTCCATCCCTGAACGCCTTCCAGCCCCGCGCCAATCAAGCGTGCGCTGTCGCTAATATGGGAAGTAGTCGGGCCGCTAAATCGCTGAATCTCGGCTCACTGGTTTTCGGGTAAATTCTTAAACGCGGGAACGAACCCGTTTGATAAAAACCGGAAGCAAATATATTATAAAAACGGGTCTTGGACGAGGTTCTTCACGCATGACGCATTGACGTCGCTGCATCATGCTTAAAGACTGCGCCAAACTCATCGCACTCATTGCTTACTGAATCCCTTTAATTGAAGTATGACTTACGTGTTTCTTTCCCATACTCTCCCAATCTGCCACAGCACAATGAGTCGTGTATACCAACATATGCCCCCCCCCCCCCCCCAAAAAAAAAGTCGCACAAGCCACGACCACGCAACACCTTATATGAGCCGCTCCCCCGCTTCCCTCTGAAGCAAAATCCGATGAACAATTTTCAAATTTAAATATTGCAAAAGTGCCCGCAATTATGCAATTGACCTCTCCTCTTAACCTGTCGATCCTCTGGCTGTCAACCGTGATTGCGATGAAGAGTCACGACAGCTCCTTCCAGATGTACGCATATGGCCAAGGCATTGGAGGCCTACCACTCTTCTTTTCTAAAGGTGAGGTTTGTTTTCCCAAACTATTCAATAAAATAATTAACTTTTTAAAAGGGAAGGCGTTTCTTGGCAACTACTCGCAGACCAACGACACTGAAGCTGCCCCTGTCGTTTGTAAGTTCTACTCCGGAATGCTATTCAAAACCTGCCATCAGTCTAAAATTTCCAAAGTCACCTACAATGACGATTCTTTGTCGGGCTCACCCAATACCACCGGGCTTTCTGATTCCTCAAAGGCTCCGTCTTGGTCCAACTATACATTTTCTGTGCCTGCATCCTCCTCTTCATCTCATGACGTCAACTTCGTTCATCCAGATACAGATACAAGTGCCATCACGAATAAAT
The DNA here is from genome assembly GCA_013406985.1 of Calonectria crousiana. Classification (NCBI taxonomy): domain Eukaryota; kingdom Fungi; phylum Ascomycota; class Sordariomycetes; order Hypocreales; family Nectriaceae; genus Calonectria; species Calonectria crousiana. Next base: position 171,079 of record VTGD01000139.1, on the reverse strand, counting down.
TTTCGTTTTACGGAACACTTGTCTTTGTTCAAGGTGGTGATCAAATGGAAACTCTCTGGTACGGGCGCAAATCGGACAAAGACGGAATCTACTCACTGAAATGGAACAACACTGGTGACACTGATGATGACATCATTCTACTGACTTTGAAGACAACTCCTCCTTCAAATTAAGGAGCAAGGTAACCTTTTCTCTATAGATCTGTTGAAAATGGACACAAGAGTAGCAAAGTGGGTTAAATAGTGAAAATTAAAGTCTAAAAATATTCCTGAGGCTCATTTACACATCCTCGCAATGCAACTACTCGGTCTCCAGTTTCAGTCAATATCGATATGATTGTCCCATAGAAATGGACACAAGCCCGGTTAATTGGTACATTTCCATCTGGAACGATGACTAGGTTCCATAATTATTTTTATCCTATGTATTCCGGACATTATGTCATAATCGCCGTGAGCGGTAGGATCATGAACTCGGGTGCCATCCACATCGTTCTGAGGTGGAAGAGTGTGTAAAACTAATCTTCGAGCCTTCTTTGCCACCGAATTGTGAGCCACATTCCATGAAACTGTTTCAAAGAATAATTCGATATAGTCGAAACTACCGCCACTTGCCGGTTCATCCACCGTGTGCCATTTTTAAAATCGGCAATATGCAAAATAATACCAAAGAGCACCCCACTTTAATACTTTGTGAACACGGGAAACCCGAGTTAGCTTCACACCAGCTTGTTTATTCATGACACCATTTGTGGAAGACATGGAACCATGCTGGAATACGCAGATCCATGTTGAAATGTCCAAACAGTTGTTCTGATGAACCATTTTTTTTCTTATGTATCAATCCTCTTCGGATCTCAAAAGGCTTTTTTCACTGTAACTCTTGCGTGAGCGTTGTCTGTATTTTGACCTAAGCTCGGCGGGAACAGCTGATCGGGCAAAAATCGAAATCATACAATGAAATTCGAGGGAGTTTCCTCTGATCGACTAACGCTTCCAAACACGATCATTTACTATTTCGCTTGTGCCTGGGTTGGCTACTAGTTTCCAAGTAGTCTTTTCCGTGGCTGAAAACGGTCTTTTCACCCAACGCCATTGTCCAGCTGAATGCTGATAGGAGTTAAAGTGACCTCTCGTTTGCGGGAATGCATTATGCAGTATTTGGACCAATATTTAGTCTCCGAAGAGTAGACGCGCCCGAAGTTGTCAGCTGAGTGGTTTTCTAACGAAATTGCTACCATAGTATGGCAAGTGGCTGGTGATTTTGGTTATCTAAAGTCGTTCGTAAGCGGTTCGGTGGTAGCTGTCAGATTGGTGTTCAAGATCCGCTCGGGGTCTGTGGGAACTGGGTCAATGATGCATGCAGTTTTTAGATCATTCAAGAGAATGTATGGAACATTTTTGAATAAGTTCCCATTCAAGACTCGGCCTAAAGCATGCGCAGTTGGTTTTGCCATGCTGATCCCCATGTACGAAATTAGGGGAACCATCTCTATTCAGTCAGTCTAGGGTATGCAAGCACACCCAAAAGTTGAAGTGAATATGCAATAATAAAAAGGAAATCAATCTACAAATCAGGATGAACCGGTGCTATCTAAAGTCTTGTCCCACGTTTTGACGCACCATTGATATAATGCGAAGGAAAACCAACTGAAATTAAGCCGTAAATGTGCATTTTGATAGTTCCTTCATACATGTCTTAATATGTACATCAATTACCCTTCACATGAGTGAAAATTCAATATTTACCAACAATGGAACGATCGGATCACTAAATTTCTCAAGATTGGCTAAGATATATTTCTCATTTAATTGGCTAGAGTTCAGGAAAACCGATTAGGAGGGTTGGATTCAAGGGTCGCACTTGATTAGTTTTGGGGCCGACCGTGATAAATTTCTAGCCTGCAGACTTGGGACCCTTCGGGGATGTGGCGGAACTCAAAGCCCCGCTTAGTAATAAAACAATGCCCGGGTTACTGTCGGGGAAGCGTTCCGATCTATCCCCGGCCAGGCGCGAGAGGGAACGCTCATTAAATATTCAGTTGATGGCTCTTCATCGTGTGCTTTGTCGGGAAATGCACCGGGTATCGATAATCTACAAAAATGAAGGTAGTCTGGGAACGTCTCATTCGGTTCGTCTCGACAGATGGCCGGATTCTCTATGGAGAGCCCATACTTCCATCTCCTGAATTTGACATTGGCGATACAACGGAAGCTACAGGCCTGCGAGCCAAGATCCTAGAGGGCCATGACCCATTCGACGAATCAGGCGCTACGAAATTGACAAATGAAATTGCCACAGTTAGGGAGTTGCTCGGGCCTCTTTCACCCACAGACGTGCCGATTTTGCGGTGTGTCGGATTGAACTACGCCACGCACAGTGAGAGCCCTCTTCGCGTATCATTCGTTTGATGATTTGTTTTGCTATTGGAATTGGAGGTAGCTAATACTTGAGCCACTCGACAGTCCGAGAGGCAGGGCGTAAACCACCACCTTTTCCGTTCATCTTTTTTAAGCCAACAACTACAATCACCGATCATGGTGCTGATGTAGTGATACCAAAGATTGCACAAGATGGCCAGGCTGACTATGAAGGCGAGCTGGTAAGTTTGATGCTATTCGCGAGCTAAGGGGAGGGGGGCGCTGCACACAGTAGCTAATTGCAGGATTTAAGTGCGTCGTCATTGGCAAAGACGCAAAGGATGTTTCCGAATCGGAAGCATTAGACTATGTTGCGGCTTACACTGCCGGGAACGATGTCTCATCTCGAAAACTGCAGCGAGACCCATCGCTTGCTGGCGGAGTGCCACAGTGGGGGTTTTCCAAAGGATTTGACACCTACGCACCGCTGGGGCCGGTTTTGGTTTCTAGTCAACTGATAGCCGACCCCAGCAAGTTGCACTTGCAGACAATTGTTGATGGAGAGATACGCCAGAAAAGTGGTGTTGATGACCTGTTGTTTTCTGTGCCTTACCTTATCTCGTATCTTTCCACAGGGACAACGTTGCAAAAGGGCAGCATCATTATGACAGGGACTCCAGGAGGTAAGCACAGGTTTCGCGCAACGATTTGAATAGGACCAGCTAATGCGAGAAATAGGAGTGGGAGCAGGATTGACGCCACCAAAGTACCTGGTGCCTGGGACCAAGATGGAGGTTCAGATCTCCCAGATTGGAACGCTTCGGAACGGCGTCAAGTTTGCATAATCTGGAGAAGACGCGAGACTGGTGGATGTAGTGGAAAATAGACAAACACGAGTGCTGGAATTGAGATGAACCAAGGCTGATTATTCATAAATATAAATCGTCGCTCAGGCTACTAATTGCTTAATTTGACAACACGACGTGGAATTGTGAATATTTACTCTCCGTGCCCAGTGTACAGAGGGTTGAGAATCTCATATTTTTTTAGCAGGCCCTGCGTGTGCATGGTTCAGCGCCTGGTCTGATCAGTCGTGGCGATGAAACTACTAATTTGACCTTACAGGGGATTGTGCACTAATATTAGGCTTTGCCGTCCACTGGTGACCCCGCATCCTGCATTTCCCCTGTACATTTACCGATCGCTCCCCTTCCTTCTCTGATGTTCCCCAGAAATCGAGGCCTTTGCTCCGCCCAAACAACCCACCACCACAAAATCGCGGACTTGATCACTTACTCCCAATATTTTATCCAATGTCAGACGATCGCAACGGAGAGGGCTCCGCGGCTGGCGACAGTGTTGATGATGGCGCCGCTGGCACTCAGCCCACCACCAAGCGGCGCAGAACTGCGTTAGCATGCACATCTTGTCGAATCCGAAAATCTCGAGTGAGTTGGGATGACGCGACGAAGTCTTCAGATTTATTCGAGTGTCTAACATACACTGCATCTTAGTGCAACGGAATGAGACCCAAGTGTGAGCCTTGCTCGCGACTGGGCTTTGACTGCAGTTATGAAGTTCCCGACACAGCCGCCAACTTGATTGTCCAAAAGGAGTTGGTGACATGCGGCTAGATCTACCTCACCAGCATCTCGCTAATTTATTTGTTAGTGTCTTCACAGCACTTGAGGAAAGGGTCAAGTTTCTTGAGAAAAAAGCTGAGGAGCACAGCCGACGCCTAGATGCAAGTGATCACGATGGGTTGCATCATTCAAGGGCAGCGCGGAACCTCCGTTATCAGCCTGATATTCAGGAATTGACGCCAGAGACTGTGCTAGTAAACATTGAAAGTCAGGATCAGGAAACACGGATGGAAGACGCGGCCACGGATGGGATGGCGATTTCTTTTGTGCCCGAGCGAGACACAGCCTTTTTCGGTAAGCCTTCCACTTTTCGTTCCCTATCATCTGCTCAACATATATCAAAGGTGAATCCTCTAATATAGCCTTTATGAGACAAATATTTCGTGTCATGGTTCAACAAGGGAGTAGTAATGGATTGGAGAGATCTGCGTTGGCTGATAATGCTGCGCTCCCACACAACAGCATGATTAGCGGCACCATGCCGGCGGACTCGCCATCAAATCTCACCATAGGTGTTCAAGTTACTCCCAACGCTCTGCCAACCCCCACTGAGGCCCAGAGGCTCATCCGGACTTACTTTTCCAATACTGGACTGCTATATCCGTTCCTTCACGAACCCACATTTTTCGACACCTATCACCGCATGAGCAGCCCCGGATACAGGGGTCCTGTCAAGCGAACGTGGCTTGGGCTTCTAAATATGGTATTTGCCATGGCAATTTGTACGGGGACTGATGGCTCGGATTCAACCACCGTTCGGTCTCTAAAGTCCGACGTCTTCTATCGCCGTGCCAAGGAGCTCTGCAAAACCCAAATGCTGCGAGGCACAACGCTAGAAACTGGTGAGTGCCGGATGGATAGCGCTTCATGCATCCTTTCAAATTATCTAACGCCTTGGCAGTGCAATATTTGATCCTCTGCTGCCAATACCTACAAGGAACTCAACAGTCCGTACGAACATGGACAACTCATGGACTCGCTGTAAAGGCCGCCTTCTCCATCGGCCTACATTCTCGGGGCGTTTCCCGAAGTTTCGATCCCATAGAACGTGAGATGAGAAATCGTACGTGGTATGGATTAATTAGTCTGGACCGGCAAGTACCACCCAATACAAAACTGAAGCTCATGATTGCTAACATGCTTACCCAGGAGCATGTCAATGACATTTGGGAGACCCGGTGCTATCCCGGAGGAATACGTCAAAATCGATATCCCGCGGCCTTTTGGATCAAGCCTCGTCAACACATATGAGGAAACGAGCGTGTCATTTTTTAATGCTACCATGTATGGAAAGCGTGTCTTTGTCCAAGTCGGATGCTGATGATGGTATAGAACCTTGTATCGAGTCCTTTGGAAGATAATTGCTTCCTTATACGACCAAAATCTCGGTTCTGATGAGCTATTGCCCGACCTAGAACTTACCACTCGAGTGTTCCGATTGGAGCAGGAGCTTGAGGAGTGGAAACAGGAACTACCAGATAACCTTCAGCTCAGATCTGCCAAAGACATGTTCGAGGGGAAAACAGACGACCCCATCGTCGAGCGATTCCGCCTGATACTTACTTTGCGATATCTGAATATCCAAGTGCTGCTCCATCGCCCCATTTTAACAAAGTCATTGTTCTCGGCAGGACCTGCAGGAAACGGTGATTTCAGAAATCCTTTCAGCCATATGCCAACCACCTTTAGCAATGCCTGTGTCAATGCTGCCGAGGAGATTGTATCCATCATCCATGCCGTGCTCACATCACAAAGCCTGGGGAAGCGTTTGATCGGCGCGTGGTGGTTTACGTTGTACTATAGTAAGGCTTTGGATTGGCAGTGTGGCGACTATTATTTTGAATCTGCTAATACTTTGACAGCTTTCAACGCTTCGTTGGCCGTGTTTGCTAGCTTGCTCCTCCCGACATTCGACGCCACCGGTCAACCATTTGCTAACAAGAATCAGCAACCGGCCAAGGGAAAGGCATTATTACAGAAAGCCATTGATTCCCTGATGAGATTAGACACAGAAAATGCAGTCGTGGATCGATGCGTCGAATGCTTGCGTCGAATATCCGCAGGGGTGGACAGTGGTATGTTGTCAATATTTTATGCGAACTGATAGGCTGACGAGCAAAACCAGGGTCGACATTGTCTTCATCTCAGCTGTATGAGCCCGGCCAAGATACATCACAGGCAGGATATCCAAGATTCGATTTTGAGAGCTTTCTTGAAAACATGGATTCGGATTTCCTTGGGCCAGTTCCAAATTTTGGGAGCAACGACGGTGCTGGGAATGAGCTCGAGTTTGGACAGTTTTTCCCCGACTTTAAGGCCTGGTTTTAATTGGAAAATATCATCATTTTGGAAGAAAATACCCTAAATTGAATTCTACTACGTCTCGAGCCATTTGTTTTGGATCTCTGCTTCTGCATCATATCCATATGCCCACGATTGTGTCACAGGATCGCTCCACTGGTTGGTGCTTTCAAGAAAAAGTTTTCCAGACACCTCGGCCTCCATGCCTTTATCTCTTGCCCTTTGCTCCGGTCCATCTTCGAAATGCCAGAGGCGGCCGTTCACCATGCTTGCCGCCTGCATTGCGTAGGATCGATTCATTCTAACCTCCTGAAAGATTTCTAAGGCTTTGGGAATGTCTTGGCGGCTTTTAACGTTGCTTAGTGACTTTGCCAAGGCTGCAGCATCCTCAACTGCCATGGCAGCACCCTGAGACATGTATGGGACCATGGCATGCGCGGCATCACCGAGAATGATGAGCTTTTTCGTCTTGGCCGTCCAGGTGGGTAAAACAGCGCCACCAAACAGCGGCCACTTAATGGTCGAGTCGATCATGCGGATTATTTTTACCAGGCTGCGTCGTTAGCTTGGGTGACTGGTCGGATTCTCACGCTTTCGTAACTTACACTGGATCCCAACCTTCGAACTGACCCACCATGTCCTGCACTGCCCTTTCTGGGCTCCACGTGGTTGGGTTGCTTCTATCGCGATGAGAGAGAACAAGGTTGAAGGAATCTCCTCCGGATATACAGTACGTCATGACGTGACGGTCGGGGCCGATCCTGTGAATTTCGGTCAGTGCTCGTATTTTGACTTTGGGAATAGGGGGGCACATACCAAGCATTGATGCTGGGGTTTTGAAGAAGCCAGGTAGTCTCTGGGTCTTTTCCCATGCGGTCCACCTTGACTGTGGCGCGGTATACAGCGAATCCAGTGTACTCTGGCGGCATGTCTTGATCCCCTAAAACGTCTCTTCTGGCCAACGATTTTACACCGTCGGCTGCGACTACCAGGTCACCGGTGAATTTCCTGCCATCCTCGGTCTCGACTGATGGGGATTCTGTGTTATACGAGACAACTTTGCTGTTGGTGAGAATCTCCACGCCCAGTTCCTGCGCTCGCGCGCACATTGAGGCGTGGAAGTCGGCTCTGTGGATGACGTAGTAAGGCGCACCAAAAGTTTCCTTGAAGTTTGGAATGAGCTGTGTGCGGCCAATCTCTTTTCCGTTTTCCCATCTGCGAAAGATCATGGCCTCGGGCTCCACTACTCGGTTCTTGAAAAACTTCCCAACCCCCCAAGATTCAAGAAGACGGCCAGAATTTGGCGGGATTTGTATACCGGCACCGACCTCCTTCAGGGCGGCAGCCTGTTCAAGAACTTTGACCTGATGACCACGTATTGCAAGTGCTATCGCAGTTGCAAGTCCGCCAAGGCCGGCTCCAACAACAACCACGTTCAAGGAAAAGGCGGGTGATGCAAGAGCCTCTTCTTCAGAGGCCTTGAGCCTTTCCAGAAACTGGCTAGATTTTGAAGGATATTCATATTTCTGCCACGGTTAGACACTTTTGGCGGTAACCCTTGTCATAACTTACCAGTCTCTTGTGGCCATTTTGTTTTGGCGCTTCGAAGTCCCCCACACCTCCCACAAACGGCGACATTCTCACTGTATTGCGTGGCTTAAAAGTCGGTGGAAATTAACTACGGGCTTGAAGGGTAAACTGGCAATGGCAGGTGCGAATATGTCACAAGCTCCCAGGAATGTCATTTTTAAGATCCTATTTTGAATTGCTGGGTATGTGATCCCGACAAACCCGGGGCTCGGGGCTAGATCGGGGAACTGCTCGGTCGCCTTAGGATCTGACCCAGTGCAGCTGCGCAAAGCTGTTCGCCGCACGAGTAGATATAGATGGATTGGCTTGATATCTAGTCGACAATACACTGCGTACAAGAAGATTTCATCATTTCATCCCAGATAACTTGCAATCACAATGGCCATAGTTGGTAAGAATGAATCCGGCGCACTTGATGTTGCGGCCATCAAGTCCAGCGATGAACTAGTTGGCGCACTGCGATCGATTGAGACTAGCCCTCTCTGGGCACACATGACCCGCCTCAACCCCCCTGCGCCCAACCCAACAACTATCCCGTATCTGTGGGATTATGATCTTATTAAGCCCTACTTGCTCAAAGCGGGACAGCTCGTTACGGAGAAGCAAGCTGAGCGACGCGTTCTGATGCTCATCAACCCAGAAAGAAGCAAGTGTGCCACCAATTTTTGAGGCCTGTTCTAACATGACCCAGCCTCTCCATTCACAACCGACACACTTTACGCTGGGCTCCAGCTGGTGAACCCCAATGAAACCGCTTCGGCCCATCGGCACACTGCCTTTGCCGTCAGGTTCATTATAGAGGGTACAGGAGGCTTTACCGCTGTGCATGGACAGCGCGTAACTATGCGACCGCGAGATGTCATCATTACGCCCACGTGGAACTATCATGATCACGGCAACACGGGTGCTGATGGAAGCCCCGTCATTTGGCTTGATGGGCTGAACCTACCATCTTTTACCCATTTCCCAGTGCATTTTGTGCAGCATTTCGAAAAGCCCCGCTACCCTGCCGCTGATATTGACGTCTACGACTCCCCCATTGTGTTTCCCTGGAGCACCATGCAGGAGGCGCTGGATGCGACCGACAAAAAATGGGCCCAGAAAGATTACCTAACTAAAGAAGGCAAAGCTGGTAAGTCGCGCCGAATATCAAACCCATTTTTGCTTCGTTCGCATGCTGATCAACAAGCAGTTAGCAAAGTCATTGGTGCTTCTGCGGAGCGTCTTGATGCCGGAGCTAGCTCTGAGGCTGTCCGCGAGACTGCATCGTCTGTTTACCATGTGGTGGAAGGGAATGGTTGGTCAGAAATTGACGGGAAAAAATTGTCATGGAAACAGGGAGACACTTTTTGTATCCCTTCCTGGCACAAGTATCAACACTGTTCATCCCCAGACACAAAGGTATACTTGTATCGCTTTGATGATAAGCCAATGCTTACTGCACTTGGGTTTTATCGTACTGAAGGAATGACGGACGAAGAGTTGTTGGCACTGTAACGTATGGTGCCTTGAATGTCTCCTAGAAGATGAATGATTTACAGATACACGCTGTGAAGTATGAAGCAGTAGTGTTTCAGAGTACGCCTTCTAGTCCTGAGTTGCGGATTAATAAATGAAATTGGAAAACACTCGCGGTCAAATTCCGCTTTTTTACTGTTGATCTATGATTTAAGATGGTTGGATTGCTCATATCACGCGTTGGTGGTCAGAGGCCACATCAGAGGTCTTGAGATTCAAAGGGGGGTTTGTCGAGATCTCCCATTCCTGGTTCTACTTGCCGTTGGGGAATGCCGGAAGTTATGGGGTCTAAAGTTTGGCCGATGTGACAACGACTTGGCCTCGATGCTCAAATAGCCGAGTGCGGCGGGACCTGCCGTCGTTGGATTGCCAAGAAAAGGCTGTGTGGTATTTGTATTCTGTCAAAAGAAAGGAGAAAAACAAGCGGCAGGTCTAATCTAGCAGTCCGGGAACCAAGCAATAGGCGCAATGCAGATTATGTCTAATAATACCCTTGGTCGAGTAAATCTCCCAGGCTTATAATATTTAGCATGGTATTCTGGGACATGCTGGGATTGCAGTTATCTAGGTTCTACTTTGGCCCCAGCCGGGCCAACGGACTTACGGAACGGAGGTCGGTTAAAGAGGCTGCGGTGACATGGCTGCCACGGTGGATCCCATGTATTGAGGGGCTTAGTATTAAGCAGCTATCAGATATCTCCAGCCGCAATCTATGTCGAGTACTACAATACTTGATATTTAGGTTGCGCCGGGGGAGATATTTGTAAGTAAAATAGGCACCGGCTTCTGTTGTCTGATCCTTTGACTACCTTTCTGTTGGGTTACGTGGTGATGAGCATCTAAGACCGTGATAACTCATACTGAGACCCAGTGCTGGAATATTTAAATGACAGTCGGACTGAAGACTAAACTTTTCGCAATTAGGAAAGTGGGCCCACTGTTTTGCGGGAGATTTACGATAAACTATGTCCAAGGATATCCTGTATTTATTCTTTGATGGTCTGCGAATAGTCGGACTCTGCAGTTGTGGCAATACCAATGTATACCCCCTGAGAAATTGCCTAGTCGACATACCGACTGGTGCTCTAGTGAACTTGACCAATGAGATTCCGGCTCATATACCCATCATGCTGACAAAGATTTAGCCATCATGCCAAAATTATCAGTGGTCGGGGAAGCATCGGCATCACTGCCGGCTTCAAGGTATACCTGGTTCACCGGCACTCGATTCCCGTGCGGGGTAGGCGGGGAAACGTAGATTGAGATCGCGACTGAATGGTAAATATCCAATGTAATTTGTTCCAAACTAGTTAGGCTAAAAAGTGGTCGATACATCAACCGGGGAGCTAATGACCGTTCGTGTTCATGTTTAACAAGCTGTGACCTTTTACGGCGAAGAGAACTGACTGTAAAGCCTGACAACGAGTGCTAAAATTCCATTTTGGTATGCTGCTCTGAATTTCAAGGCCCGGAATATAGCTCACTAGTTGAGTCTAGTTTTCCGAAAACTCTAAGGTCGAGATAAAGGAATCTATTTTTAATTGATTGTTTTTTATCATCTTGGAAATTGGTTCGCTATTTGATGTCGCTAAAAAATAAAGTTGGCTTACCTGTTTCAGTCGTCATCAAAAACAGATTGCGCCACACTACCCACAGTCCAACGACGTCTGTACATCCGGGACCATCAATCCGCATTGACTAAACAAGGACGGGGTAGCGGCGGGGCAAATCCGGGCTAGTAGTATGAAGACGACATATAGCTCTGCGCTACCCAGTTCTTTGTGTTGTGAATTATATCCTATAATCTGTGAGGAGCATGGCTGGAACGAACCATTCACACTGTTAAATTCGCAGCTTGGTTCATCAAACATCTTCCAGGTTATATTCCACTGAAAACTATGTTACTAAAGCCTTGGGTAAACACCTTTCCCTCTATACTCAAATTTAGCCCTGACCCTTTTAGTTTTGGCCACGATGGTGGCGCCTCTCTGTGCTTGCGAACCTGTGCCTCTATGTTTTACTTGAAAATGCCTGGTGTGCTGGCCTCTCGCCTGTTTTTGACCTGATCATTCAGGAATTGCACTGCACCAACACGGAAGCATCCCAGCTGAACACGCTCGCGCTGCTGATGGTTGGAATGTCTGTATGTGCAACGAATCCCAATGTTACGAGCTACAAATTTGAAACTAGCCTGTTAATCCTTTTGCAGAACATATTTGCGCTTCCGCTGGCAAATATCGTCGGCAAACGATATACCTTCCTCATGGCAATCTCGCTATTCCTCGCCTGTAATATCTGGTCAGGGGAGGCCACAACATTCCAGTCGCTTCGAACATCTCGGATACTCGGTGGACTAGCTGGAGGAATGATTGAAGGTCTGGGACCGACCTTGATTGGCGAAACCTTTCCGAACCAGAAATTGGCGAGCGCCATGGTAATGTACGTTGGGTGCCTGGCTGGTGGATCGGCAATCGGACCAGTAGTTGCCGGTGCGATTGGTGAAGGATTGGAGAATTGGAGATGGTTTCTGAGAGTCCTTTCCATTGCGCTTGGTTTCAACCTTATTGGATCAATACTGATGCTCCCCGATACAAGCCATGAAGGAACACAAGGTGGTGAGATGATTCCTCTTGAGGATAAGGATTCTTCCGAGGGAGTCAGGGCAGCAAGTTCCGAAGCGGAAGTAGCTCAACGAATTCCTTCTTCCACCGCAGTGCTGGGGCAAAAGCACCCATCCCATTCCCTGTTTGAGGAGTGGTTGGCGAGATCCTTTTCTGGTCGATATGTGACTCTAAGGTGGGGCACGGCTCTTCACTGTCTCATCAGGCCGTTCTCGCTGCTAAAAGCCCCCCAAGTGCTCATCACTGCCCTCATCTTTGGTCTGACTATAGGTTGGACGATTATCACTTCGATCCTCGTGGCCATGATTTATGCCCAGCCACCGTTGCTGTGGGGGGCACGACCAATCGGACTACTTACTTTTGCACCTCTCATAGGATTGATGATTGGGCTTCCTGTGGGTGGATTTCTTGCTGATGTTTTATTCATACGGTCTGCGAGAAACAACAACGGCCAGCCAAACCCAGCAAGCAGACTTCCTGCCATCATATTGGGAGGTTTGCTCAGTCCGTCTGGCTGCATCATAATAGGGTACGGCCTCCGAAATCCAGAAACTTGGATTGTTGTTTGCGTGGGATGGGGGATGGTTGGTTTCGGACTAACGAGTTCGGCAAACGTACTGCTTGCGTACACCATCAACAGTATTCCATCGCGAGCCGAGGATATTGGGATTCTCGTCAACATTGGGAAGAACATAATAGCTTTCGGAGTTGGATATGCTGCAATTGATTGGATGGATGGCGTGGGGACGGTGAAGCAGTTCATCACCATGGCTGTATTGTTGTGGGTGGCGTATCTCCTGGTCATCCCCATCTGGGCTTTTGACAGTGGCTATTTGCGACGTTCTTCTTTCAAGGGACGGGATGATATTTAATCATTCGGTTCATGTTCACGCTGATTTCTATTAATATTAACCTGATTGCGGATCACTGATTGTGTATATTGGAAGACTGGATCGGAAATCGCTGGCTGTCCAACAACGGAGGACTGCTGAATAACAAAACGTGGCTTCCTCAAAAATCCAATACCGCCAACTTCTGGCAAAACGGGCTTTTGGCCCGGATTTTGTCGCCGTACTTGATGAAGACGAAAGGCACGAACGCTAGACCCAATGTAACAAATCCAAGCAGTGAACAGGCCCATGCAATCCCCAAACTCTCGTACATACGGGGGGCTGCCATTGGCAAACAAACCGCGGTAATGGAACGTGTGGTGCTAGCGGCTGAGAGAGCAGAAGCAGAAAATTGCCTGTACGCATCAGCCATATAGTTTATCAGGGCGATAAAAAGTAGTGGATAGCCGGTTCCAAACAATAAGCCCGATAGTGCGGGTATGGCTACATGGATCGACCGTCTCGATGCCCAACCCAACCAGAAGAGCGAGACAACCACCCTGCCATCATTTTAGTTCAGTACGTCAGATTGGCTGGGGAGTAGCCTACATAGGCCCACCAATGCATGCCAGCGGGAGACGGCGATATTCAATCTTGGACGCCCACCCGCTGCCCCTTTCCATAGCCGAAGTGTGATATGAACTGTACCAGAAGAATATACCCAAGCCGATCACTGCACCGCCAGTAACTAGAAGGGTTTAGCTTGTATGGCGTTGAATGGTGGAGGTGCAAACTGACCTGGCAAGAAAGCTAGACCTACCTCACCTGCGGATAAATCATACACAGCTACAATATTTAGCCTTTAAAGAGCCACTTGAGAATTGTTTTGGAATTAACCTACCTCCAAAAATGATCGGGTACGCTTGGAAAAAGAGATACAGTATGCCATACACCAAGGCGAGGTAAAGGGAAGAGAAGAGCACTAAAGGTTCTTGAATAAACATTGTAAATGGCCTCGTAAAAAGGATCGTGAGGTTTGTGGGCGTTTGCGGCGCATCGTGATCATCAGCAATCTCATTTCCATCTCCTCTCTTGCTCAACCAACGCCTTCTAATGGCAGGGGCATAAGTTTCCGGCAAGGTCAACACCAGAGGCAAAAGCACCCCCGCAATGGCCACACCAATCCAAAATGCGAGTCGCCATGAAACTTTGGCTGAGTACCCTGATATTATGGGTCCAAAGGGGGGGATCATTGAAGTCACGCAGATGAAGTAGGTCATTGATCGACCTCTGGATTTTGGATCATTGTAGATGTCGGCATAGAGGGGACCGACGACTGCATTTGGGGATGACCCAAAAATTCCGACGAGGAGGCGGAAAACGAGTAACGCGTTGTAGTTTGGGCTTACTGCGCAACACAGGGTGAAAATTATGTAGCCAAGATAGGTTCCTATCAAAACAAAGCGTCGCCCGATGTGCTCACTGAGCGGGCCAAAGATGAGCGGACCCACAGCAAAACCAAGAAGGTAAAGCGAGTTTAATAAGACTAGCCTTAGCGAGCTAGACACGGAAAAAGCTTTTCCGATTTCACTGGATGCGCCCGAAGGCAAGGAGGAACCGAGCGCGCTGTTTATAGTTATGGCAATGCCGATTGCTACGATGCGAGCCTTTTTCAACTGTGTCGTATTTAGCTTCACGCAAAGTCGCTACTTGCAGAAATACCTTCAACACTCACGGGAGAAAAACGGGTTGGATCGAGGTGATCGGGTAGGTGCAAGCTCGGCGTGGCAATTGTTGATTGTGGCGCTGGGTGGACGGCGGAAGCCATTGCTCAGTTTGTTCGAAACAAAACCGATTAATTTATTTTGAACCGAGAAACAAGCTGCAGAGTCAACTAAATAACCTAGGAACCGGGTCACAGGGGCAAGCAACCCTGGTTATTTGAATATTTTCATCCTCATCAGAAGAATAATCTCCGCAACGAAACCCTAAAGTCACCGCTTATTACCGAGGATAGAATTCCGTTGCACCAGTGCGATTTACTACCTGCCACCAATGACTTCCGCAACTGAATATACAAAAACGCTTTCAAATAAGAGTAGCTGTGTTTAAACTCCACTGTGTTCTGCCTATCAACGGTTCAACTCTCGGCTTGAAACATCGCCCCGCCGATACAGCCCCGGTCAGCAGCAAAATTACGCCCTACGCCCAGATCCCCGCGCCTTACGCCCACATGACCCACGCCGCCGTATTCGGGCCAGAGGTGATCCGAAAAAGATCCGCTCCATGAGTTGAAGGCCGCTTTGGTGATGGCATCACGCCCTTTCTGATGGGTCTGGAAACCATCACGGAGGAAAGCAGGCCGGGAGGGACGGATATTTCTGGGCTCGGAGCGTGATATAATGAATTCGGGCCATTATTAATGTTAATTTATTTATTGAAATTCCCGTTGAGCAATTACGTGTTGACTTTTAAAACCTGCATCAGGAGGCAAACAAGTCCCGTTTTCGAACTACCAAATTGCTCCGGAAATCGAGACAATGCAACGAAAAGTACACGTGGTCGGACTAGGTGGGATTGGGGCGTTTGTGGCCCACAACCTGCTGGACGTTCCGCAGTCGGTGCGGCGGCCAGGTGTCACTATGCTCCTTCATCGACCATCTTTGATGTCCCAGTATGCCAGCAACAGAAGTCGAATCACTCTGACCACTACTGAGGGCCAAAGGATTGACCAAGGTGGCTACCAGCTGGAGCTTCTCGATCACAGCCGATGGTATCGATGCTCCAATGGCACATTGCTCGAGGAGCAGGTGGACATTATTCAGAACCTAGTCGTGACAGTCAAAGCCACACAAACCGTCCCAGCCCTCCGTCCATTGAAACATCGACTCAATGCCTCATCAAATATTCTTTTCCTGCAGAATGGGTCGGGTATGATCGAAGAGACGAATAAGGAGCTCTTTACCGACGAGAGAACGCAGCCCAATCACATACTTGGCGTTATCTCACACGGCGTAACACTCAACTCTCCATTTCACATTACACATACGGGGTTTGCTGCAATATCAATAGGCCCTTATTCGCTAGCAAGCGAGACAACGCAAGTTGTGGGAAGTCACGACGAAATGTCCTACCTACTCAAGGTGCTGCCGTTAGCTCCACGGTTAAACACCACGTCGTATCCGTTTCTCGATGTTTTCCAGATCCAGCTGGAGAAACTTGCTGTCAATGCCTTTTGTAACCCACTGTGCGCACTAAATGATGCAAAAAACGGCTTCTTGTTCACATTACCGGAACTCCGCCGTGCTCTACTTGCAGAGATTTCCCAGGTCATCTGCGCGCTGCCAGAGCTACGAGATGCTCATGGGGTGCCAGAAAGATTTTCTGTTGACCGTTTGGAGACAACCGTCAATAGAATCCTGCACCAAACGGCTGAAACTACGTGCTCAATGGTTGTGGGCCTCAGGAACGGCCGAGAAACGGAAGTACGTTTTATCAATGGATACTGGTGTCGCAGGGGTAGGGAAGTAGGAATACCATCTCCCTTGAATAATGACTTGGTGGAGAAAATTACCACGAGGGAAAATCAGCATAAGCCCAGGAGTTGAAATGAATGTATTGGAGAACCCCATTCTTGAGTGTGGCTTTATTCATCCGGTACATTATGGAATGCTAACATTACAGATGCCGTTGTGCTTGGCGGTTCACGAAGCGGACCGTCATTCTACCAGTGTTGTTAGTATCTATAGAAAAAATTCCCCTCGTTCTTATCATTGAGTGGAAAAGGTTGTGACGTTCGTAGTCATGTGGTATCATTATCGGGTGGCTGAATCATAGTCGCATCCGTCAAGATGTCGGCTACGGAAATCTGCAAGCCAGTCGTCGTTATCAGCTATCATTTGCTCCCATGAGTCTTGCGTGTCAAATATGATTCTCCTTGCTTCAGATTGAAACATCTCGTCAGTGGGAATGATGCCGATTCGTATTTGCTCCCTCGCATAACGACCGAGATGCAAGGCAAGGACTTCTGGGAACATAAGATCGGACTCCTTGTTGGATGAATTAGGCGACTCAGATTCCTGGGTCTCAAACGCCGGCTCTGTTTCAGCTGTGAATCCACCAATGCTATTCTGCCACTGATCGACTCTCCGTTCTGTGGATTGCTGTATCTGCAACAGCTGGTCCTTCGTTTCTGGGTCTGTCGCAGAAAACGGAACGATGGCTCTGGACTCGGGTCCAATCAAGTAGGGAGGAATTGCATTTGCAACTTGCGCTGCAATCGATGGCTCGAAGCCATGGTTTCCTTTCCAGTTATTCATCTTTGCACCCTTCCGAAAATGCATCGCCAAATGATCGGCACGTTCCTTCCAAGTGTCCATATGTATTTGACAAAAGCCACAACACGACCCGACAGGGGGAGGCTCGACTTTCCATTTATCGATGAGGGGCTGCGTATTCACATTATGCACTAGACGCAGATGCTGTACTAGGTGATCTTTGCGGCTAAAGACTTGGTTACCACCTTGGGTGTGACAGATTTCATGGTTATGGGCGTCCAGATGACTTGGCGTAGGATCCAGCATGTTACAGTAGGCGCAATGAGTTCGTCCCGTCTTGCTCGAAACTATTGTGCCTCCGTAAGGCGTGCAGACCCAGCCCCCAAGGTTCAGATGGAGCGATTTGTCGTGCCGTGCCCAGTCGTACTTGGTCTTGAACGAATCGCAGCAAAACGTGCATGAGAAAATCTTCTGGGTTTTATCTCGTCAATTTTTCCCTCTAGCTTTTGTCACGCGCGCACCGGTCGAGGTTTTAGCAACATCGTCACGGGCCGTGCTTCGACCATTTGACCGCATCGAGGCAACAGAGCCTGACGAACGACTCGTGCCGCTGCCGAAGCTAACCGTTGAGGCTGCTCGACTTCCGACTCTTCGGCTGCGCAGGCTGCCAGCTGACGATTGACTGCTGAGGGTGATATTCTTCAATGCACCGACAATGGCAGACAACGAAGCAGCCTCTGTTTCGGGGGGCGACTCTTGCCCATCGTTGCATGGGATCCAGCTCGCTATTTGTGTGACCGGTCGGCGCCTGTATAGCAATTGGAGCGCTCTGTGGGATTCCATCTTGTCGGAGATATCGACTCCTTCGCCGCGGAAGGCCAGGTAAATGCGGCTTCTCCTGCCTCGTATTGTGAAAACTGGCCGATGGTAAGAGCGGTGTAGGCTGGAAAAGAGACAAGTGATCCGGATATGCCATCAAAGCAGGAACGGTTGGCGCTGGAGCGGGCTGAGATTGTTGAAATGAGGAATGGAGATCCTCGTGGATCGATGATGAGAGCCCCAGTTGGGCAATGTCCAGTTCTGAGAATGTCATAACTGTAGCTGCAGTATCAGCACTCCGACCTCCAGAACGCGTCGAGGAATCTCACTGTCTCCTTCCATATTGTCCAGTGTTCTTTGCTCCATTGTGCAGCTGGTTCCGCGAGCCAAGGGATTGCACGTTTGATGAGGCGACGACAGTCCTTTGCTAAATGGCTTTGGCTCCTTTCCTCCGGGGAATTCAACTTTTTTTCTTCTTCAGATTTTGGGCTAAGAGAAGGTGGACAAAAAGCTTGGTGGCCAAAGCCATCTTCTGGAATCACAAGCTTATAAATAAGAGGCTGTGCGTTGCCGGGACCGGAGAAGAGCGAAAATCCCCACCCACTGACTTCCTAGGCCAGACAAGGAAAGGCCCATTCCCTACAAAATAGCTTAAATTGAGCCTGTATTTTTTGCTGACCCACTAGAACATGTCCAAGTGCCTGTCACTGTCAACAATTCTGTTACATTTGGGGTTGATGCACTACTCTCCTACACGATGCATCCGATCAATGAATAGCATAGCCAAGGGTAAAAAGATAGAAACGTAGTCATGGTACCTGTGTTCGACGATGGGTTCATCCAAAAATCGAAAGAGTATTTAGTTCTGCTCCTTGATACGGTTGACTGAATTCATCTTGACACAAATGAGCCACAAAATCTCCAAGCTGGCTACCAAAATGTTTAAAACCTGGCATAATTACATCAAAACATTTAAATTCATTATTGCTCTGAAACAAAACTCATGGATCGCCCTGAATTGGCTTTTCTGAGGTCTGAGGTTTTCCAAAAACATGACCTTGGTGAAGATCTCCTCCGGTAGCAACAGTGCTTTCGTGGCGGTGATTGCCTATCCCCAGAGGTACCGAGCCAACCCAGTCTGGGTGTATTACATCGCCTTGCCAATGCATCGTGTTAAGCGTCGTGGTTTCGTCGTAGCGATTTCCGCCGCTTTTCAATCCTTGGGTATTTCTTTCGTTGTGAAACTCATGGTCAAGCCGATATCCAGCGCCGTTAGCCACCGGGACTTTGGGAGTAATGTACTGGTCGCCTTGTCGAAGATCGCCGCCAACGCTCTTGGTTATTCCAAATTGGTGAAAAGATCTCCCTTGCGGCACCCGAACATCAGTGCTCTCGATAATATCACCCTGATGCAGGCTCGTTCCGTCAACAATCGTTTTGGTCCACTGGTGACCCTGGTTTGATCCATGTTCTTCTCGTTGGCTGGTCTTGACGGACGCATCTCGCACATGCAGACTGCTGTTGCCACGGAATACGGACCCGACAGCTTGGTTTTCGTCGCTGAATTCGATAACACCAGATCTTGGGAGAGCCAGTACCTGGTTGTGCATGGGAATATTGGTCTTCTGCTCAATCATTCTCTTGAGCGTCGCAATGCTAGAGCTCGGATCAATGTTGAGCTCGGCCCGGCCTCGATCTTGGTGCTCACACGTCAGAGACTCCACGCATCAGAAACCGGGGCTCAAGCCGGCAATACTATACTGACTGTGCTCTACTCGTATCTTCAAACAGGTAGCAGTGCCTGTGGCTCTGGATAGTGTGCGTCGTTGCATTTTTGGCGTTTTGGCGAGGTACTGCACTGTTAAGCTGGGAGAAAGTCACAGTGTTTACGTCAAGTTGTTGGGTCGTCGGAAAGCAGCACGCCTTTATCTTGGTACCTATTGTGGGGTTTAGCTAGCACGCGAGTCATGCCCAATCAAGCATTGCCCCAAAGCAACAATTCGGCGTTCGGGAGGCTGATCCGGCGTATCCGCTGCGATGGCTGAAGCTGGCCAGCTTTGCGACGTGTCGTTGAACGTGGGATGTGGCACAAGCAAAGCCAGTGTTGGGGGGAAGCCCATAAATTGAGGAGAAGTCGGCAATTGAGTGAAGCGCCAGCGGCCAACACCCATTTTACAAGCTGGCCATGGGACTGGCCAGAGCCCTTCTCCTTCTGTCCACTTGCAGTTAAGCCTCCCCGTAAATAGCTATGATTTGCCCAGGAGCCACTGCTAGCCGCCCACTGTGCCTGGGTGGTGTGGGGGCTTGTGATTGCAAGGCTAGCTGCGTCGCCTTGTTTCGGATTGGCATCGACCTTTTCCCGAATTCCCGATCGAGTCTTGCACTGGCTTAGTAAGTAGCCTTCTAAAAATGCACCTTATCTGAATCATGGTGGAACCGCCCGGCCAACCAATACACCTTGCATTGATGCTATCTCTACCTGCTTCCAATTCATGGGTTCCAACCATCTCCAATCATCGCAGCTATCTTCTCCGTCACTTGGTCAAGATCCTCCGTAGGCAGTGAGCATCTCGTTATGAATTGGCCCCGTGTCAGCATAGACACTGTTCTTGTTGTCGGTCTCAAGAACGCGCCCGTAGAGCAGTTTTCCAAAGCTGGCCCAGTTTCGCTTCTTAATCTCCTCTTAGCCTTCCTCGATGCACGCCTTTGTTGCCAAGCACCAAAACTAACTAGCTCGTCGGTCCCAGTTCAAGGTCATACCTGCAACCTGGTCATGAGTCGAGCTTTTCTCCCGTTACCGACCAGAGCTCTCACTTATCCCTGTATCAGCTTCCTCAAAGTCTTCGGCGACTGTAAATGACGTATGGGCTCAGATTTCACGCATTCTATGGATACAAGAGGAGACAATCAAGTATCTAAAATGAATATATGCTAGTGGGATGGCCACCATATCACATTACTTCGCCTAAACGACCACTTGTCCCAAAAACTGGCGGCTTCATTACCACCAAATCTACCACTCCGCGCGGTAGCTTAACACCAGATTTAATTTCACTAGACAACCATCGCTGTTAATTTTATATTTTTCTCGACATCATTCTCAAAATCCAAAATCAGGATAATCAACCCAATGGACCTTATGCACCAATCACACGGTCGCTCAAGATGGCTTCCAAGATGATTAAATCTTTGCATTTCGACCCCTAAAACTGAATCAGTGCCCTTCTTTTTGCGATTTCGTGATCCTGTGCTCGTCACCCTTGTCGCCGCCCATATAAACCAGTCCAGCGCCAAAGGAGCCGCCCAAACCCAATTCATATTTATCATATTATTGCGCACCTAGTGACCTTCAGGTTGCCGTCCTGATTGCTTGTTAGATGTTTGGTGGTCAGGTAGTCTTGCAACTTAGTTCGTAGTGGATATATATTCGAATTAGGCTAATATTCCGGCCTAGAAGGCAACTTTATGCCAATTCGTCCTCAGGGCAAGGCAATGCGATGATCTGGAGTCGGGTGTAGGGCACATGTCAAATTGGCCACAATGACTATTGAAAGATGTACCTTTGTACTCCTAGTCACATTCTGCAAACGTGACTTGACTTGGAAACTCACTTCCCGTAACAGTTTACATAGTTCAATCCGTACCTCTAAATGTTATACTTATGCAACATATACTGATTAATGAGATTTTCGTCATCAACCAAGGCCGGTAATCGCAACCCTATTCACATAGCTCAGATTTTCAGAGCCTACCCCCAACTTTTGACAGGACTTGTGCATAGCCCATACACACATGACGCCTCATAATTCCTTAACATGACACACGCATAGTACGAAAATTCGTAACCTTTTATTCCCATCATAAAGGCGATAAATGGCGGTGTCAGTGGAAGGAATAAAGGAATTTCTCAGTTGTCAGAGATAATAAATAATAGCGGGTGGCCGACTTTACACTGGTCTATGGTCCCCCCCGGTGGCTACGGATTAGTAGGCCATGAGCTAGTGTAAGGATAGACAGTCTTGGTTCGAAAGAGGTCCGGTAAGCCCCGGCCCGGTTGCATCGCTACAGGCGCCCCCTCTCCAAAGATGAGGGGGCGGGGGTCTGATCCTGGCCTACCAGCTTAGTCAGTCAACCCCTCAGGTATATGAGTATGTACCATGCCTATTTATTTATCTCACCAACTTCCTCTTCATTTCTTCCATATATTCGCTCAAGAATGGCATTTGAATCTGAGGCTATTGTGGCCAGAGGCCCATTTTCAAAGGGAAAGTGGTCCATTGAACCCGTTACGCTCCGGGGGCTGAAGCCAGATGAGGTCCTTGTAGAAATGGTGGCATCAGGCATCTGCCATACAGACCTGCACTGTGGCAATACCGCTGATGGGCTTGGTGTTCCCGGTGTCTATTATCCACGAGTCCTTGGTCATGAGGGTGAGACAACCAAACCCAAGACTGAATGATATTCCCACCTTACTAAATTACAAACATTACAGGATCTGGATATGTGGTCCAGGTCGGCAGTGCCGTCTCAAAGGTGCAGCCCGGAGACGCTGTTCTTCTTTCCTTCTCATACTGCGGGACATGCCACGTATGCAAGACAGGCCCCCGATCCCACTGCATCAATTTTTTCGACATCAATTTTATGGGCGAGCCCGTATTTTCCGATGGCATAGGAGGTCGCTTTTTCGGACAGTCGAGTCTGGCTCACCACTCCATCGCGAGCGACAAGTCTGTTGTGAATGTGACTGGACTTGGGCTGAGCCGAGAAGATCTCAAAATATTGGCGCCACTCGGTTGCGGTTTCCAAACCGGCAGCGGGACTGTCGTGAACGTGGCCAAGGCGGACACCGACGACTGTATCGCCATTGCAGGCATGGGCGGTGTCGGCCTGGCCGCCGTTATCGCGGCCAAGAATCGGAATTGCAAAGCCATTATTGGCATCGACCGGGTCGAGTCTCGCCTTGCTCTTGCAAAATCACTAGGAGCTACGCATACCATAAACACGACTGATCTTGATATGGAACAAGTGACAGCCAAGATAAAAGAAGCAGCGGGGGGCCTCGGATCAACAATCAGCATCGATACAAGTGCCCACCCACCTCTTCTGGCTGCTCAGATTGAGGCAACGAGATATATGGGAAAGATCATTCAGGTTGGCACCGGAATGCCCGAATCTCATATTTCTATCCACATGCAGAGCTTCATGGTGAGTGGGAAGCATTACTTTGGTGCTGTTCAGGGCCATTCCAAAACAGAAGATTATATCCCTCAAATGGTCCATTGGTGGAAGGATGGAGTATTTCCCGTCGAAAGATTGGTGCAGGTATTTGACCGTTCTGATTTTGCAAAAGCTGTTGAGGCCATGAGAAGTGGCCAAGTTGTTAAGCCCATCATTGCCTGGTGATTCACCAGCACACTTCTGGAAAATGATCTAGTGTCTTTTCATCATACTTGAGGAAAGGACGCGTGTTTCTTGCAATCAATACAATCAATCATCCTAAATTCGCAACGCCTTACCCAAACTCCGCCAAGTGTTTAAACCGTCACAGTATTTTTGGTCACCACACCCCTGGAGAATTCTCCAAACGTGATTCTCTGCACCGTGTCAACCTCATCTCCCAAGTTGGGTTGCGTGAATACAGCCAGTGTGTTCCTTGCCACTTTGCCATTGCTCATGGATGATCGAACGCCCCTCACAAAATGTGGAACAGCCTTGAACCTCCCTTGCGTGATTCTTTCAAGGGCCTCGCCGGTCTGAAAAGCGATGCAGTCCCGAGGAATATTGACCTTGACAGTTTGGCCGGTCCTGGATTTGATGTAAAGCCCACCCAGAGGATCCGGACTGGCCGCCATCTCGTTCAGCGGTGGCAACGATATTCCATTGGCTTGCTCAGCCAACGTCTCGGGCACCAAAGCCGGGGATTCGTGTTCGTCAACGAACATGGCCGAGGTCAAGGCTGTAAGACAGCCATGATCTAGGTGAGTGCCGCACCAGTCATCTTCATTTCCTTCTGAATCTTGTTGTGGCTGGGGGTAGTAGTGCAGCAGTCTAGCCTTGGTTGTGTTGCTAGTGCTGACAACATGCTCAACATAGCCCTTGGTGTAGCCCGGAATTTCTCGTTCGGCATACTGATCGCAGGCCCGAGCAACCAGCACGGCGACATCAATTAGCAGGCGGCAAAGGCTTTCTAGGCTGCGCTTAAAACCTGGTAATACGGATGTTTCAGGCCAGATGTTTGGCGACAGATATTCGGGAAAGTTGTCCGGAGAGAACTCTGCGGTTGGCTTTGCACACTCCAGAGATGGGTCAGTGTAAAATGCGCAATTGGCATAAAATGACCCCTTAAAAGTATCCACCTGTCCGTCTTTGAGCTGTTCCTTGCCGAGAGACCATCCAGTCAGATACTTGGCCGCAGAGTTCTCAATCTTGGCTTCAAAAATTAACTATATATACTTTGAATCGGGTATGAAAACGTACCAAGTTCGCCATCTGGTAAGTTTCCCAAATAAGAGGCATAGGAGAGAGCCTCGTGCCGCAGACGGGCGAACTCTGGAGGAACATCTTTAACAACCATGATTCCGAGCGAGTCTGGGCCAAATGCCTCAGCAAGCTTCTCGAAGGGCACATTTCCTACGGAAAATGATCAAAAAAAATGCACAAGACCTTTTTTTACAAACGTGCGATTTACCTGTTTTGAGATCGTCCAGTGACACCACGACGGCCTGTGAAACCTGAACAGCATCGACACCCATGATGATGATGAAGTCGAGATAAAATGAGATGAGATTAGGTCTGAAACTAAAAGGTAGCAATTTAATTTATGATTCTAGTTGGCAAACTGATGGCAATCGCGCGAACTTGCAGTACTATTTATAAGATGATGAAGCGATGTGGGCTTGTGAGCATGGGCCGATGGTGACGGGATAAAGCTTGCCCAGAGCCAATCTAATTTAGTTCAAGTAACCGTGATGCGCGGCGACTCGACAAAGTTCCACATGCCCATGCGTCAATTCCACTGGCGGAGAAGTTTAGGAAGATCAAATGGGCATTTGCTATTCAATGTTACTGGTCAATTCACGCGAAAACTGAGACAGGAATCAGCCGCATAGAACTCATTGGGCACAGAGTCCGAGCAGGATCCAATGAAGATCAGTGTGGGTCAGATTTAGTTGCTTATTAATAAGCTCACGAGCTAAAGCTATCATTGGAATCTGTTCTGATTGGTTGCATTTTACGAGACCAATCAACTCCAAAATAAGACCAACAAAATCTCTTTGGTCCAGGTTGTTTTGCACTTCCTGTCCTGGAAGCCAAGTCTGTTTGTATGACACACATTAATAACACAGTAATAAGATAACATCATGATGGGAATATACATCTGGGAGCATGCATGGCTTTGTGCTCCCTCATTATCGAGGCTGCTCCGGCGTTCAGCAGGCAAACTTCAAAAGCCATCCCAATTTCAAACAGCCCATGTGCTGAGCCGACGCAGGGCAGCGATATTTTTTTCAACTCATATTCATTCCTTTCTAACTTGATTAGTAGGCTACTATCTCATGATCCCCCCGCACAACCCAAGCGATGACCTTGGCTACAATTGACAACCTCGCAAATCTTGAGGCGTAAGTTTTGCACGACATTGAGCTCTCTGAGCACAGGATGTCCATACCCATCGGGTAAAACTCTCTGATAGACCTTTTTTAGCTTGCCCCCTTGATTAACCTCATCACCCAACCAAAACCACCTTGATTCAGGCGGCACGAGTCCATTTTCGTCGCGGCCCATCTCTTCTAGCAGTACCGCTCCTAATATTCCATCCATATTGGACATTACATCCCACGCAACCATGGAGGATGGGAGTTCGTTAAGCGCCTCAACAGCCATCATGCGGATATCGTGGTTTCTACATGTTCGGACGACGGTACAAAGTGGTAACAAGAGACCCTGGCCTAGAAGCACCGAGGTTGGTCGCGGGTGGGATAAACAATCCCGAAAAAGGTTGATGCACTGCACTGTAAGATCTCGGAACTGAGGCTCATAGGCATCGTAAGCCAGCTGTGTCGAATCAAGGCAGCATGTAAGTAAGATGTGGAGTAGCAGCCAGTGGATCTGAGCGATGCGCAACGACTTTTTGCTGGCATCATCTATGTGGGAGCCATCTTTATAATACAGCATGATGCCTTCCCACTCTTCCAGCTGCGTGAGAAAGCTCCGCTGGCGCTGAGCCAGGAGCTCGATCCGTTCGGGAGAGCAAGGGCTCTCAGCCAGAGCGGATGTGCAATGTCCAACAAAGACGGTGGAAAATGTGAAGAATCTCCCCCACGAAATGAAAAACTCGGAGATTGACTCGCACTTTGAGCTGGGGAAGTGAAGATCGTCGGGATCCATGGTGAACATGTGAAGATCAGAGCGCAGTGGGCGAAACAGATGAGAAAGCTGGCTCATGGCGGAGATGCAAGGCAGAACGTGTTCCATGTCGTTGAATGCAACATCGGCGGACTTTCTGCTCGCGGCATTGGCCTTGTTTTCGAACAAGGTTATAAAGTCCCTGAGGATGCTCAGTCCCGCGTTGAGCAGCGTTTCTGCCGTTGCCGTTTCGCCTTGTACCAGCTCGAAGACGACGAGCAGCAGGGTTGTGATGACCACGGTCCTCGGGGAAGCGGCAGCCATCTTCTCGATCCTCTGTCTCAGGGATTTTACAGCCTTCACATGATGACGCAGGGCAGTCTCTCGGTGCCCGGTTACGGAGTTGTGATTCGATATGGACGACTTGAGCCCTCGCGGTGTGCCCTCGGGGACGGCGCGAATAAGAGCGCCAACGGCAAGGATGGAATGATGGATGCTGTCATCCTGTAGGCCCTCTCCAATGATCAGATGCGACCAGATGGGGCTGGTGTAGTAGCCAGCCATGTTTGTGGAGACTTGGTGGCGGAAGTAGTCGAAGTAGATGCCGTCGTTGTGACTAATGGATGGCAAGCTGGAGGGACTGCGCGGGATCTGGATTCGGCGCAGCACGACGGGCTCCGCGCGCGCCGCAGCAGCGGGTTCAGCCGCCAGGCGCGGTGCAATGAGGCGCGGCATGGCTCGCCGGATGGCTTCACGGGCCCTGCGCTTGTCGACGGGGCCCGCGTAGCCTTGACACTCGACCTTGGCCAGCTCGCAGCGACCGCACGTCGGCTTGGCCTCGTCGCACTTGACATGGCGCGCCTTGCAGGTGACGCAGCCAGTGCGAGCCTTGGTTCCACCGGCTCGTCTCCGTCTCACGCCATCTGTGGAATCACCCAGGTCCGGGATAATGTGAGCCAGGTCAGACGGCCTGGGCATAATCCACGCGCCGCCGACGCCATGCTTGGTCAGCGACTCGTCCGGCACACCCAGGTCCATATTTCGGTCGTCCTCAATTGGCCGCCAAATACGATGTGTAGTGCGACTCGTTGAACGCGCGTGCAAGAGATTCAAAGTACGCCGAAGTCATGGAAGCTGGGGTTCGCCGCTTGAATAAATGCCACAATCCGTGGGAAAAAAGGCACCTCCCCACATCTCCGCAATATCACCACCCGCGCTATCTCTCCCCACCGCCGCTCGTGAATGGCTCATCCCGTGCTCGTACTTGCCAGCCAATCGGGCGACGCTGTCAAAAGGTCCGCAGCTTCCGATTTCCACAAATTCCCTGCATCGCTACCCTGGCCCTTGCCAGTCTAGCCCGATCCAGTAGCCCTCCATACTCTGTCCGGGCCTTTTGGTTGGCTGTTATCTTTGACAATCCTAACTGAGGACATGTGTTACACATGTGCAGCTCGATGCTAGAATACGGGTTTCCGACCATGCAACAACAAACAAAACTGAAACCAGAAGTAGCATTTTAGATAAGAATACATTGCACATCCAAAATTTCTAAGGCCATCTTCAATTATAAGGTGTATCCTCGGCATAATCGAGTCAAACCGCTTGAATAGGCTTTAAACCAGTCGTCGATCGTGACTTCGCCTCAACGCAGAATACAACTGCATGTTACATCTAGCTCGGATCAACCATACCGAACTTGTCCCGGTTGCTCTCCAAACCAGTCCTCCGTCATTTTTGCCTCTTCGCTTGACGCGTAGTTGATGGTGATGCTTTTCGTGGTTGTGTAAGCGTGATAGGCATCCACGCCATTTTCACTGCCTACACCGCTTGAGCTGGTTGCTCCGCCCCAAGGGCTGCTCGGGTCGTTGCGGTGATGTGTGTTTACCCATACAATTCCCGCATTGATGCTCTCCGAAACTCGAAATGACTGGCTCACATCCTTTGTCCAAATGGCAGCTCCAAGTCCGAATTCGCTGTCGTTAGCAAGTTCAATAGCCTCGGACTCAGACTCAAAATCAACCACAACAATAACAGGGCCAAAGGCCTCTTCACGCCAGATTCGGCTCTTCGTGATGCTTTTAGGAGATGCAGAGACCAGCACTGTTGGTGGATAATAAAATCCCTTCGAAAAGTCGGCCTCGTCAAACTTGGAGATGCCAGTTAATCGCTGGCCTCCACAGAGAGCCGTGGCAAAACCACTGGTAATAGAGTCATTAACGAGGCTTTCCAAGTTTGCCAACTGCCGTGCGGATATAAGAGGACCCATAGCCGTGTTGGGGTTGGCAGGTGAGCCCATGCGGTTGTGAATGCTGCGGCATTTGTCGACTAGTCTTGAGAGAAAATCGGGCAAGATGTCCTTGTCGACGATAATACGAGTTGCAGCAACGCAAGTCTGCCCGCTCGCAATAAATGCCCCAAACGCAACCCCATTCACTGCAGCTTCCATGTCTGCGTCCTTGAAGATGACCACTGGTGCCTTCCCGCCAAGCTCAGCTGTAAAACGAGCCAGATTTCCTCCAACTAAGGTGCCAATGGCGCGTCCAGCAGAGGTTCCGCCTGTGACGTCGACTTTTTTAACCAAGGGATGACTTGTCAGAGCCTTTCCAGTCACCGGCCCGCCGGGGATCACATTGAAGACTCCATCCGGCAGCCCAGCCTTCTTCAAGATGGGCCCCAGCAAGAGGCTGGTCAGCGGTGTCAGCTCGCTAGGCTTCAGAAGCACACAGTTACCTCCTGCCAAGGCGGGGGCAAGCTTTTTGACGGCAATTAAGAGAGGATGGTTGAATGGGGTTATTTGGGTAACCACACCAAGCGGGACCCTGTCAATCCAGTTGTGCAGCTTTCCAGTCGTTGGAAGAATGGCTCGCTCTTCTGTTCGAATCAGAGCGGCGTAATACTTGAACCATCTTGTCAGAGATGGAACCTGTGCTTTCATCTCTCGAATAGCTCGCCCAGTTTGCTGAACCTCGAGAATGATAAGATCATCCAATTCTTCCACCAGCAGTTCAGCAGCCTTTTCAAGAACATCTGCCCTGAATTGACGCGAAGACCGTGACCATATACCTGATGTGAAAGTTTTCTGTGCCTCCTCGATGGCAGAATTCACGTCATCAATCGAGCCAGTTTGACATCTGCGACAGCATTAGGGAGGACGCGCTGGCAAAGGCGATGCTCTCACTCTGCAATAAACTCTCCGGTGGCTGGGTTCTTGATGGTAAGGCTGAGATACGTGTTAGAATCCTGGGGCCTGTAGACCTCGGTCGCTTACATGTCCCCGTTTCCAGCCACATTTTGACCTCCGACCCAGAGTTGATAAGCCATGGTGGATGTGCACGTGTGGAATGATGCCAGCTGAATATGAGTCTTTTGACAAGCAAGACAAGGGAATGAATAGGTGAGACCGGGCGACAGGCATGTAGCAGCGAAGTTATTTTGCAGCGGACAGTCGGGAGAAGAGGGGCTCGTTGACGTGAGATAAGCAGCCAAAGGTGGGGGTCTATTTGCTCGTATTTCGCCGCATTACCCCACATAGTGTTTCGCCCTGGACATGTATCAAAACAATGAGACGACAAGGAATTCTTCACGTTAAAGTTAAAAAACCCCAAATAGTCAGGTCGAAATCTCCCCAGCAATGTCTCATTCTCCAAAGGGCAACTTAGCTCCAGAAACAATGAGTGGTGCGGTGGTGGGTTCCGTGAGGGCCAGGCCAACTGCACAACACAGCATCATTTGCAAATAGCGAATATCAAACATGAAGCGATAGCGCCAAGCTGCGGTCAATTCAATGCCCTTCTTCATCGCAGCATCTCACACTGTGAGATCTAGATACCCTTTCGCGGTTATCCTGTGTGGCCAGTGGACGGCCCATAACATGGCTACAAGTACGCCAATCACAACAAAAATACCAATACAGCCGTTTTTCTAGTATAACGCATCGATGAAAGGTGGAAAATAATACCCCACCAAGAAAATAGAATTCTAACAGTATGAACAAAGTTGTCAAGACAATTCTCAAAGTAGTGTCACCCCTCCCCTATTGCATGATGGGGCCGTTTCTTGATGTAATACGCAAAGAGAAGCCAAAATACAAACAAAAAAACCACGATATGATTTAATGCCCTGCTTCGCTAGAAATTCGTCAAATGTGTATGGTGAAATTGATTTGCATTCCGGGTCCATCTATCTAGGCTGCTACCCTACACCAGAATCTTGGAGCTTGCTTAGTCAGCACTTTCGTGAAGATCTGTCACGAGATTCCAGCTGGCAGACGCGACAGACACGTCGCTTGAGTCAACAGCGAAACAAGTCAATCGCATCAAGCAAAAATCATGACGAAAGATACCACCGAAGACGAGTTTGGCTCAGGCGATGAACTCTTCGATGATGTGGTGGAAGAAGACCTGCTACCACCTCCGCCTGCGAAGCGCCATCGAGACACCGTCAGTAGCGACGCATCGCATCGCAAGAAAGTAAAGCAGGCACCAGCGAGCCAAAATGAGGACCAGAAGGTAAGTATAGCTGTTGCACAGTCAATACTTAGCAAAATATTCGGCTACAGCTCGTTCCGTCACGAGCAAGAAGGTGCCATCCGCCAAGTCCTCGGTGGTCGGAATGCTCTGGTCATCTTCCCGACGGGCGCTGGCAAGTCTCTTTGCTATCAGGTAAATATTCTTCGCTTACCAAATGAATTTGTACTTACAAGGCCATGTTTCAGATTCCCGCAGTCGCTTTTGAGCAACTTGATAGGCAAACCAACCAGCGACCGCCGGGAGAATCTGGCATCACCATCGTGGTATCGCCTCTGATTGCGTTGATGAAAGACCAAGTCGACACTCTTAAACGCAAGGGCATTTCTGCAGACTGTCTCGACTCCACAAAGAGCTGGGAGGAAGTGCAACAAATCACCGATTCTCTGCGCAAGGGACAATTGCGATTGCTGTACTGCGCGCCTGAGCGACTCAACAATGAAGGGTTTGTGGAGACCATCAAGAGTGTCAGAGGGGGCGTGCGTCTGATCGGTATCGACGAAGCACACTGCATCTCCGAGGTGAGCCAATTCTGTCGCTGGGCCTGTCTCGTCTCACAAATGTGTTTAGTGGGGACACTCTTTTCGTCCTGATTACCTCAAAGGTCCGTACCTAAGTTCTTAAGAGACACCCAGTAGACTGACTCTATCGCAGTGGCTCGGTTCGTCCAAGAGATAAAAGCGGAAAAGGTCATCTGCCTCACGGCCACGGCTACACCGGTAGTGGCTCATGACATTTGCAAAAATTTCAACATCCCAGAGGATGGCGTTTTCAGAACATCACCATATCGTCCAAAGTATGACTTTACTGATACAATCGCATCGGGTATATGCTAATAGTTCGGCAGTCTCCGACTCGAGACGAAGGCAGTGCCAAATCAAGAGGATAAGACTGAACTCCTGCTCGGATTCCTCGCCGAGAAGTCTGGCCCGACACTCGTCTATGTGACAACGCAAAAGGCACGAGCCAACCACCCTCAGAAGTTATAGTACTAATTCATTCTCAGCAAGCCGAAAACCTAGCTGCAAAGCTCACCGCAAAGGGCCATCGTTCGAGTTTTTTCCACGCTGGCATGCCGGTGGAAGATAAGAAAATGGTTCAAGCTGACTTCATGGCCTCAAAGAATTCCATCGTAAGGTCCACACTTAACAGGTGACCAGAATAGTCCTAACGGAGTTAGGTTGTTGCCACGATCGCCTTTGGTATGGGGATTGACAAGTCAGGTATGATCACCTTATTGAGATAGGTGGGATGAATTCTGACGAAGAAACAGATATCCGCAACATTATCCACTGGGATCTACCCAATACCATTGAGGAGTATTGTCAGCAAGTTGGCCGCGCCGGTCGAGATGGCAAGTCAAGCCACTGTATACTCTACCTCTGCCCAGACGACTTCCACATCAAGGAGAGTTTTGCCCGGGGAGATTTACCATCTCTGAGATCTCTCCGCGGCCTTCTCAAAGATATCTTCAGCGATGAGGTTGTCCGGCTCTCCAAAGGCGACTCCTTCATGACGAGTCACTACCAACAATCTTCTGAATTCGACATACGCCAAAATCCTTTGGGCGTCATTTACGCATCTCTCGAATTGAAGTTTAATCTCATTCGAGCCATTACACCCGAATACAGTTCCTACAAATTTGAATCAATGTCGGGTGATCTATCATTCCTCAAGACAAAGGGGACACCAGAAGCAGACGCTATTCTTGCGGGTGCGTCGAAGGCTAAAAAGTTTTATACTGTTGACCCCACTTCTGTAGCTAAAGACACTGGTCTGCGTCGAAACGACCTCATCCGGATTCTCAATGAGGCGAACGATACAGGTGCCATTAAACTCAAGGTTGGTGGTGTGATGGCAAAGTACAAGGTGCTGTCCAAACTTCCACAGGGCAAATCTGAGATCGAAGCTTTGACAAAAAAGCTTTACACCGATTTGAATAAGCGCGAAAAACATGGCCTCGAAAAGATTCAGGAAGTCATCGAATTCATCACGGTACGAAAGTGCTTTGCCCGATCTATTGCAGAACACTTCGGCATGAATCTACCTGATAACAAAAGTGCATGTGGGCATTGTACGTTTTGTATGGAGGGTGAGCCGATCAAGGTCCCGCCCGCGTCGCCGATGCAGTTGGACAAGCAAAAGATTGCAAACGTTTTGGCTGCAACTGATATCCGAGACGATGCACGTTTCCTTGCAAGGGTGGCCTTTGGAATCAACAGCCCGAGGATCCAGAAGCTTAAGCTCAATAAGAGTCCTGTTTTCATGTCAATGGCGGATCAGAGTTTTGAGGTGAGTTAGCCTTTGCTAAAATGATGTGTACTAATTTTTCTACAAGTTGATTTTGAAGGAATTTGTCAAGCAGTGTGATGAGGAGTCTTAATGAGGCAGTGTGTGCCCTTTAGCAACACGGCCTTGTTTAGTTCATCTGGGCAGGACCTGTAATGTAACTAAGATTGATTTGAAAATGTGTCGAAAATTGAGTACTATTTCATCAGTCTTGTATGACCTCGCCCTGATCGCTAGAATAATTCATCAAATGGAATCATGCTTTGTCGACGACTTGCCTTGGCTCCATTTCATCACATGCTTGGTACAAGATACCTTGCCCCATTTTCGCCATCACTGCCCAGAAAGAGATAGAGTCCGCAGAATTGATTATTCAAACCACCACTCGGACTTACGAATTTGTGATATATTTATGCCAGATCGTGTTTGGTATTCCTTTTGCGCGTTTGAGATCGGGGTTTTGGGGACGCGGCCCCAGACCACGTGTAAACCACCATGGTGGATTAGACCATGGTTGGACGAACCTAAGTATGACCCGTATAAATTATCAAGTCTGGCGCAAACCCTTGATTTGAATTTCTCTACCGTGAGGTATTTTGCATTGTGCATTGTTTTTTTTTGAAGAGACGTTGGATGCAAGGGGAGGAGATGTTGGACGGAAGTACGTACAGGAGTCACAACACAATCGGCATTTCGCTGCCGGTTGTGCATCATGATATGGTAACGGTTCCAAGGAAAGGAGATCTTAGATAGAAATGCAGAAATAACTCCACTACCGCCATGTTGCTACCGATTTGGCATCGTAACGAGGTAAACTCGGGGGCGGTTCGTCTCAGTGCTGTGGAGAGTGGAATCAAGTTCACGATAAAGTTTGGTGCAAGATAAACGGCACCGGTATTTACGGCGTTAGTATCATTCGGGCGCCATGCAGCTGCGCTCTGCCGTCCAGCCCCAAATTATGATGAAAAGATGAGAAGAATTTGTTGATCTGTGTACTTTCAATATAAAAGTGGGCCCTGCCAGAAATTTTGCCGCCTGTAGAGAGGTTGCTGGGTCGGTCGGCTTGTTGTGACACCAGAATTTACTCTTTCAATCTTCACAATCCCAATTCC
The DNA here is from genome assembly GCA_013406985.1 of Calonectria crousiana. Lineage (NCBI taxonomy): Eukaryota > Fungi > Ascomycota > Sordariomycetes > Hypocreales > Nectriaceae > Calonectria > Calonectria crousiana. Next base: position 136,847 of record VTGD01000139.1, on the reverse strand, counting down.
ACCTTGACTGTTGCTTCATCATCGCCATGAGCCATGCAGAGGGGTTCGGCCAGTGCACGACGATGGCTGCTCGCCAGCGACATCCATTTCAAGCATCATGATCTGGACCGGGTCTGGCAGACGGCGCAGTGGATCGTTGCGGAGGCGGAGCGAAAGCGAGTTGGGCGGGTGGTGTTGTGCGGCGACCTGCTAACGAGCAGGACGATGCAGCCAACGCACGTGCTGTCTGCGTGTTACCGCTTCGTAGGCGAGCTCAGCGACACTGTGCCAAGAGTCCATATCGTGCTCGGCAACCATGATCTCGCTTACCGTCGCGACTATCAGACCACGGCCCTGGACGCTCTCAACATCAAGCGCTTGGCTCCGTACGTATCGCTGCATAGCAGCGTTGCTCACCATGAGTGGGACGGTCGGCGCACCTTGGTGCTTCCGTTTCGCGAGGAGCAGGACGAGCTGACGGAGGTCGTGGCCGCTCTGAGCCCGAACGAGGCGAGCCAGACGGTTGCCTTTGCCCACCTCGCAATCAACAAAGCAATCACACAGCGGTATGTGGTCGATACTGGCATTGAAAAGCCCCGCGCGGCAAACTGCATCACACACCGAGGCTTAATCGGGCCGGATCGATTTGCTTCCCTCGCCCGAACGTTTACAGGTCATTTTCATAGTCACCAGACTATTACTCAAGAACAATCCGACTGCGAAAAGGTTGACCTGCGGGGCAGCATCACATACCTGGGCTCGCCCTTGCAGCTGAATTGGGCAGACCTTTATGACGAGCAGCGGGGCGTTGTCTTGTTTGACCCCGAAACCCTCGAGCATGAAATGCTCGTCAACCCGCATGCCGTCGGCTATACAACGGTTGATTTACAGCAAATTCTCCATGGTCAGATCGACGAGGGTGCCGTGGTGGACAAGCATGTCATGCTTCTCGGTGAACTTACCCGCATCAAGTATGTCGCGGCTCGAGACAAACTTCTCTCACTAGGCGTGCGGAGTGTGCGCAAATGGATTCCTGGGGGATCTGTCTTGCGCGCAGATAACCAGTTATTCAGTGGCCTGGGCACATCGGTGCCGGCAAGCGATGCCGCTGTTCAGCCATTGGTGGAGCCCATCAAAGATGAGACAGGTCCAACTATAATGAGCGACAGTGTTTCCGAATCTGACACTGGCACTGAACCTCAGCCTACAAGACTTGATCTCGCCGCGGAAGCCCACGAGTATGTCAAGTCCTTGGAACTGGACGCATCTCTTCTCTCGCGGCAACATGAGTTAGTGCGGGTTGGCCAGCGAATTATCCAAGTCTCCCGTGAGATTGCAAACCAGGATGACGATACTAAAGTTAACCACCAAGACTTCCTCGACAAGTCACCTCCAGCTATTTGCGCAAGGACTATTACCGAACCGGCAGAGCCCTCGACCCACATCTTTGTCGCTGAGCCACGCACGCTCAAGATCACCAACTTTCTTGGCGTGCAGGGCACCATCACCATTGACTTCCAACAAGACCTTCCACGCGGATTGACCTTTCTGGTAGGTGACAATGGCTCCGGTAAGAGCACCCTCGTCGAGGCTATTGTGTGGTGTCAGTTCGGACGCTGCATTCGTAGCGGATTGGCGGTCAACGACGTTGTCAACGATAGCGCAGACAACAACTGCTCCATCACGTTGGAGTTCGCTAACGGATACGCTATCACGCGTTATCGCAAGCACAAAACTCACCGCAACCGTGTCGTTATCTCGCTGCACGGCGAGCCCCAGCTACACCTCGAGCACCCGGATGCGCGCACGACGCAGGCGGCTATCAACGAACTGCTTGGTACCGACTATGATACCTATGCCAGGACGGTCTTGTTGGGCCATGAAAGTGCAGCGAGCTTTCTCAACTCGAAGCCATCGCAACGGCGCGATCTAATAGAGGCATCGCTAGGGCTGTCCATGTTGGATCACTGCGAGCAGATGTCAAAGCTGCTACTCAAGGACATCGACAACGGCGTGCACGAGGTGGACGGAAGCATTGAAAGCTTACTACAGACGATCAGTCACATCGAACAAAGACTCGCAGAATTGGATCAGACACAAAGGCGATTAGAACAGGAGTCGGAGGAAGCTGTCACATCCTTGGAAGCAGCTATTCAAGAGCATGCAGCTGCCAAGCTACAAGTCGATGGACAAGCATTTTCCGGCAAAGACTATGCCGAATCTGGAGACGGACATCCCGTGCCTGAAAAAGTAGTTGCTGACCATGATCAGCAGATTCCGGTTTCAGACAAGAGACCACAGGGCTTGCTGGAATCCGCCCCCCCTACCAATTTCAACAGGAATTTCCGGATCGAGATTCCCACTTTGCAGAATCAAATCTCCATGGAGGAGAGGAATTTACAACAGCTAGAGGACTATTGTGCTTGCATGCAGAAAGACAAGATGATCAAACCAAGATCGCTAATTAGCCGCCTATGGTACCAACTGAGTGAAAGAGTTGAGAGTATGACTGTGGCTCGCTCTATAGGGCTGCACAAGTTCTTGCACGCCATCAACGCTTACATCCTTTTCTTACGACTGATGGTCGTCAGGAACCTCTGGCACATATTCGGGATTCCAACAGACGGTCGTGGAAGCACCCAAGACGATAATCACGAGGCAGTCATCAACCGCCTCCGCAAAGACATTGAGAACAGTACATTCCGGCTGCAGAGCTTGAAGGACAATTTAAACACACTCGCGTCCCTAGAACAACTCGCTATCCGCCATGCCACTGTAATCAAGGAGAAGCTTGCGCTGGCCACCAAGGCTCAAAAGAAATGCGAAACCCTGCAGCAGCAGACCATGCTCAAACAGCGTGACACAGCCACATACACGCGCCTGGTCGAAGCTGAGCAGTCACATCTGCACTCGCTACGCTCAGACCGCGATGCGCTTGTCGCTAAGCGTGAAGAGATGGCTGCTGATCGCGAGCTCTTCACCTTTTGGCACTCCGCTTTATCGAAGCGTGCCCGTCGCACCGCTACGCAATCCTCAACCAGAGCCGCGGTGAAAGCAACAACCAACTTCCGCGAGCACGTTCTCATGAAGTCGCTGTCAGAGCTCAACACACTCCTTGCGCAGGCTCTTACGGTACTCTACGATGACACGCAACATGCACACATTATGGCAGCGGGGATGCTGCGTTCACTGCTCGACTCTGAGTCTGTGGACACGAAATCCAATACATCCTTCTTCTCGGGATCAGTGCTCGATCACACTCTTGCTGTCAACTCCTCGTTCGCCTACGGCAAGCGGTCAGGTGGCGAGCGCAAGCGCGTTGATCTGGCGCTATTCTTCGCATTGCTACAGCTGGCATCAGCTAGCAGTGCTCACCGTGCACATTACCTCCTTGTTGATGAGGTGTTTGATAGTCTGGATGAGGCGGGCCAGGTGGCTGTCGTCAGGTGGTGCAGGCTCATGTCGCATATGACGGCCGGCTGGATCGTGGTAATCACTCACAGTCGATTTTTGATCGAGCGATGTGCGGAGGAGGACAAGAGCAAGGTCTTGGTTGTGAACGCAAAAATGGGACGTCTAGGTACAGAGTTGTCCGTGGATGGGCGGAGGATTGGTGTTCGAGAAAGTGCTTAAAACAACCTGGAAGGGACTTTCAGTCAAGGTATGCCAATGTAGGTAGGGGAACATGATCTGAAATTGTGGGTTCATTCCCGGGGTTTTATGACACAGCTAAGGTCACGGTAGCAGCGGCTGCTAGGGGTCTTTCTCTTTTTGCAATATTCGTTGTTCTATGTAACCAAACTAGGAAAGAGGGGCTGCGATGTGGCATCGCCAGAAAATCACGTGCATAGATTATATAAGCCTCTGCCGGCCTCAGGCCGGCAAAGGTGTAATCCCTTCAATTCGAACACAACGTTCCAACAGAAATAGATCCAAGGCTAGGTCCATAAGACTCCCATGAGTGTAGAACAGATCACTGAGGTACATAGAGAAAACGATGAAACAACATGAAGGCCTCGTTGACCTGAATTTGATTTAATTTATTTAATCAAGAAGAGAAAAGGGGGCTATAGCGAGTGTGAGGGTAAATATTTTTGAATAGCAAAGTGCCAACATTCCAGTCATCTCAAGGGATAAGTACACTGTTCTCATCTGGAAGCTTACCTACCCTAAACGTGCTAAAGTAGGCTGTTTGTGGCATTTGTGGCTGCTTCCCTTCATCGCACACAACATCTCTTCGCACAGGGCTGCGCTGCACCTGGTTCTATCTGCAAAGTTGGCTGGATCCACTTACACGATGGGAGTTCCGTGGCGATATGCAATCAAGCAGTCGGATGTCTTATTATTCCTCGACCAGTGCTTCAGAGCAACGAAAAGGCTTTGGAGTTGGTATTGTCGAGCCAGGCAACCGTGATAACCCAGTTATAAAACAACAGGTCTTGTGGTTTGATGGTGGGTTCTAGACCGAAAACCCAATTTTACACGTCTCACATCACGCATTGGCACCTTGGGACAAAAGGATGCAGTAACAACTAACGATGCCATGTTTCAAAACCGATTCATAGCTATTAGGCTACATCAATGTAATAACTATGAAACTTCGTTAAATTCAAGCCGGATTAACCTCCTACAACCATCCTCCACCATTGTTCAATCGCCCGCAAGGACCGTTGCTTGCAACGAGATGATCCATTGTCAAATCTGTCGAAGTCCTAAAGAAATTGTTGTTATACTCGCCAGGAATGCACCTGTCACCAAGACCCAATGCACATTCTGACGTAGCTGGGTTGTAGGTTGCATCCCAACAAATATATGTCTCAAAGCAGATCGCACAACAGTCATAGGCACTAGCGACGCCTAGGATTAGGCTTGCATTGCGATTGTAATTCAACACAAATGATATGGGGTAACCGCCGTTGCCCTTATCAACCAGGTTTCGAGTGCCGCAGCCTTGGTAGTACGGCTTTGAGACGCCGGTCTCGACCCCAACTGAATCTTGCATCAGCCCAAACCCAAGGATACGGAGGCAAAGTCTTACCTAAAGTCGTAACCGTGCTGGTAGAAGTCTTTATTATCAGAGTTGAAGTGCTGAACTTGCTGGTGATTGTTGTTGTGGTGCTCGCCTCTGGGTAGACAGTCGTCGTATCTTTCTGAGTCACGGTGGCTGTTTTGACCGTGGTGGGGGTAGGCACAGTGGTTGCAGATCCTTTAGCCGTGCTGGTAACGGTCTTTGTGGTGGTCTTGGTCACAAACTTGGTACAGTCAATACGCTGCGGGTATTGATTCTCCTTCACCGGGCCCCTCTTGTCAATAACGCCATCGCGACCTTTGATCCTTGGTCTGTAGTTCCGGTCATCGGCAAGATACGTGAAGTCTGGAGGAGCAGGAATTGTGGTCGTCGCGGTTTTGGTTCCACTGTAAGTGTAACTGGTTGTGGTAGCAATCTCAGGTATGGTTATGACGCTTGTCCTGGTACTGGTGGCTGGAGCGCGGTCAGCGGAGGTCATGATGCGTGGCAGAATTCTCACTCCTCTGGGTCACCGTGGCAGTGTTTGTCTTGGTGCTAGCCTCGATGGTGATAGTAGTGGTAAGGGTCGACTGGATCGTGCTGGTCACAGGCTGAGGTGTCACGGTATTACCAACGGTGTGGACAATCTTCTTGGTGACCGTCGTGGTCCTCGTGGATGTCTGCCGAATGACCTTGCATGACGAAGGCCCCAACCTGGTGGTGCATTTGAGGTCAGAGGCAGCGAAGACCTCAGTCCCAGCGGCCAAGGCGAAGAGCAACACTTTGAAGCACACCATGGTATGTCTGGAGTGGAAATCGGTGGTATGAGCAAGGGAGCTAATGGACGCGCTGGCCGCCTATATAACTAGCTACCTGGTTCAATAGCGAGTTGAGCTTGAATGTGTACTACTAGCCGTCCCGTCCCGCCTCAGCCCTGTGCTCGTTGCCTTGTCCAATGAATTGAGAGTTTCGAAGCACTAACCTACTAGCTGCTTGGGCTGTGCTCGAGCTATTGATTTTCCTGTTCCGCGAATTTCAACATTGCCATGTTGGGATTTTGAACTGCCGAGGGCTAATGAGTTAGCTCTCCTCAGCCTCCGCTGTGGCTATCGCTAGCTGCTGATCATTTAAGAGGCATTTTCCAGGATGTTTTGTGTCAGCACAAAGCTCAGCCCACTAGCCTCAGCTGGCGAAAAAAAAAAGAAAAAAAAAGAAAGGAAATAAAAATTCAATGCCATCTTCCACCTTGCATGGTGCAGTAAAATAGGATAAAGAAGGGTGGTTTGAAACGCGAAAAAGTCGCGTGTCCTGTGAATGCGATCTTTGTTTACCATAGCGCGGAAACGCCACACTGATTCTGGACCTGTTTAGTCTCTTAGCTTGCATTGCGTAGTTCCACGCCACGAAAAAAACAAAAAAAAGGTAGACAGGCTAAAGGGGTTAAAATATTTGCTCCGGATATTTGGGAATGATCTTTGTGAGAAATTTAATCTAACCAACTGGTTTCTCTGATCGGGCTTGTGCAGGAACTGTAGCAATAGTTTTAGGTTCAAATGATGCTGAAGTTGGTGTGAATTCAAGTAATCTCTGCCCCTTTACGTGCCTGGAAGGTGCTGAATACGGGGCACTAATTGATCGCCATAGTCTCAACTGTTATTTACAAGGGAGCTATTGTAAATATTAAACTCCCTCATTCTTTAGTGTTGTAATGCATTGACCAAGAAGGTGTCACCAATAAGTAAAGTGCATTGAAATAGACCTGAAGCTTTTTAATATGATGTAGACTCTCACCTCATGGGACAAACATGCCTCTGCAAAAGAAATTAACTGATCATTGGCGCAAACAAACAAGCACACTGCACAATGGTCATGTTATATACTGGAAATAATACAAATCTGGTACGTAGTCACATGCTAGATTCAGTAGATATAAGGATAGGTCTAACGAATTGGCGATTGGATTCGATGGGAATAATGCAAACATTAAATCATATCTTAACAGCAAGAGGCATTGTAAACTGTAAGCATAATGCCTATTATTCTATAACTTACGAATATCCTACGAATATCCTACGAATACACCGACTCGTCCTACGGATCCATAGCTTAAGGTCACGAATTCGACGAACCAAACGAACCATAACAGGTCACTTCAATAGGCTCATTGTAAGGTATGAGAATAAGGGAACTCTTGTTGAAACCCGACTGCGAACTGGTCATCCATCCCATGACAACTTTATAGTACTAATCCAACCGTTAAGAAGTTCTTCTCCTTGTCCACCTTGTCCTTGAGAGCAATTAAATCATTCACATCCCAATTTGCCCACATATAGCGGCCGTGAAGAAAATAACTCTCGGGCCCAGCTAGCCAGACTGCAAAATCCGCTGGCAAGTTAATGTCGTCCCACTGCATGGCATCTTTCGGCCAGTTCTGCGCCACACCGGGCGTGTAGAGGGATCCCGGATGGAATGAGAAAATGCGTACGTCATCCCTGGGATTTTCTGCCGCAAAGGCCTGCATCATCTGCACCGCCGCCGCTTTACTTGCCCCGTAGCCCATTCGGTAACCAAAGAACTGGACCGCGGCCGAGGAAATGTTGATGACCGTCTTGCGGCCGCCCGCGGGCTTTGGCATGCTGTCCGAGAGGTACGCGCTCGTGATATTAAATGTGGCGACCGCATTTACATCAAAGGCATCTTGGACTTCGTTGGTGTCAAGATTCTTGCCTTCAATACGGCGGTGGGCGATTGCCGCGTTCAGAACGACAACATCAACAGAACCTAAGGCCCTTAGGATGTTGATTGTACCCTCATATTCGGTAATGGATGTTGGGTAGGTTAATATTTCTGTGTCGGGGTATGCAGCTTCCAACTCGGCTTTCGCCTTGTTCTGCTCCTCCTGCGAGCGAGACACGATGGCTATTCGAGCCACACCGGCTCTGGCAAAGGCTTTGCAGATGCTGAAACCCACGCCGTTAGAGCCTCCCGTGACCAATATCGTTTTGCCTTTGCCTTCGAATGCGTGATTCTTGGAAATACGCTCGTAGGTCTCGGTTCGGTACGTTGCCACAGGGCGAGGGATGTTTTGCATGAATGACATGGTATTTTTTTGATGACGGGCTCCGGAAGCCTGGATGGTGAATATGTGGAATTTGAGTAACAGTTGTATATGCTTTCGTTTTAGATTTAGTCTTTCGGTTGTGAACAGAAAATTGAAAAGCGGGTTCAAGTGTTTCTGCGATAACAAGATCAAGTGAGGAGGAGGAGGAGGAGGAGGAAGAGGAATTCAGGTTTTAAAGACATTTGAATTTCCTTCACGTGCTGTTTTTTTCATTGAGATGATTGAAACTCTGCGGTGGTGAAGAGGGTCGGTTTAGATGGCGGACAGTCGGACGGTCGGACGGTTGGATAACTTTTCATGGAGTAAGTGTGCGGAGGGTTGGAAGGTCTGTGCGGCGTTAGGTGGCGGAGAATTAAGAGAATCACCGAGTCAGTAAGTGAAGGTCCCCAACTACGACCCACCGGGTTTACTGCGGAAGGTCAGCTACAGCAGCTGAAGTGTCGGTCCAGTTGGAAGCAATGAAATCCTCGGATACTAGTTTTATTGCAGCAGCCATGTGTGAGAAGGGGATTGGCATCAAGGGTCACTGATTTTGATGGTGTGCACATGTTCGGATTCAGCGCGTTGGGTGTTGTTACTCTGGAGAGAAAGGCTGCTGTTCTGGTGACCAATTTGCAGAGTTATATAGTATGAATCAAACCATTGGCCCAAACAGCAACAAACCTTGGATAAAAGCTCAGGGATGCATTGCAACATTTCAGTGACCACCTGAATATTAGTATTATTTTGGGGACCCGCAAAACATACAATCACAACTACTAATGGATTCAATGCCTATATTTTTTATCCACTTCATTGACCGCTTATGAAAAACCAAGGAACGAGCGGTTGCGTTGCATCTAGTCCTGATTTATAGCTTGCATTGATATTTATTATTGAACAAGCAAAGAATTGCATCTCAATATGAGCCATCGACGTCGGTGGCATCGCACCCCGGTGTGGGCGATTTGTTCTCAATGTTGTTTTTTTCCTCATCTCGACTGTTAGACGTAATCTAGCTACAAATTCAATTCAATTCATTCAAAGAAAAGGCTACAGAATATAATAATCTCAAATCACATTTTTCCTTGGTCAAGAATTCCTTCCTCTACAACCTCAATCTTGACCTTCATTCCCCACGGTTCCTCATCCCCTGTCCAGTTCTTCTTCTTTCCGACTTTCTCCACTTCATGAATCAGTTCCGCTACAGTCTCCTTAATTTTTGCTTTATCATACTTTGCTTTTTGCGAAGAAATAGTAAGAAGCAAACCTTCCTTATCGTTTCTCTTTCCCAAGTTCCATGACCATTGAGCCGAGAACACCACTTTAGGATAAGAGTTATGAATCTTTCCACCTGGGTATAATTGCGTTATTAAATACCCGAGCCTACCGAGATATGAAGTCCACCAAACCTCCTCTGGCGTGAGGAGCTTTCGAAGTTGGTTGCGGAAATCCAACTCCCTGGGTGGTAGCTCTCCCCTGTACCTCTGCTCCAGCATCAAAGCTAATCGAGCTCTATCTCTGTGTGAGACCCCGTGAATTGTTGACATAAGACCAACGCTAGTAGAGTAGAGTGCCGTGGTAGAAGCTGTTTCTTTGGACATGAACCTGTGCAAGTACATGGAATTCGCAAAGGCATCAATGATGTGCAGTTCAAACTGTTCAGGGAACCGTTTAGTTGTCGATGGGCTTGGAATTGCACTTTTCAGGAGTTGTTGAAGGTCCAGCCTCGAATCTGGGGCAAAATAGCTTGTAGCTACTTCTAGAGGATATTGTTGTCGGACTACCACGGGAAGCTTCTTGTAGAGAAATCCTTCTCTTACACCTCCCTGACAGAATTGTGCCTCTTGAATCCCGTGAGGAATTGCCTCTGCTAGCACATTGATGAGGAACGCCACTGCCGGAACCTGTGACCTTCTTCGATCTGACACCCGAAAAACGGTTTTCGCCGCCTTAGCTATGTCTTCAATGGTCTTGGTATCCTGGAACTGCTCTCTCTTGGCGGTGTATCCATTGATAATGGAGATGGGGTAACTGTTCTCGCCTGACTGATTGAGGTACAGCAACAAATAACCCCAGCCTCGGAAACCCCCTCCAGAGAGATAGATACGGAATCCACTTTCGCGCTCGGCTGTCTCCATCATTTCTCTCGGGACCTGTAGACGATTGAAAGCGTTTCTGAAATTTTCAACCATCTCTGTCCTAAAAGTTTTTACTGCCGCCTCTTTGTCGTGCTTGTTCTTGCCGCGCTGTAAATTGGAGAGCTTCTTCGTCAAGGCTGCAGCACCGTAGGGGAAACTGAAACTTCCGTGCGGGCTGGTTCGGATTTCACCTCCCCGACTGATCATCCACGATATCTGGGTGCTGCCACCTCCCAGGTCCATGACAAGCCCCGCCATACCAGAGAAACTGCTGGCAACTCCAAGAGCTCCAATCTGACCTTCCTCTTCCTTGGAAAGCAATTCAACAGCGAGTCCTGTCTTTTCTTTTATGGTCCTCATCAACAAAGTAGCGTTCAAGGCTGTACGAGTCGCCTCAGTAGCAACAACGTGAATATTCCTTTTTTCCACCCCGATATCCGCGCATGTGACTATAAATCTGTTCAAGACATTGCAGACGGACTCAACCACCCGGTCTGGAATCGGTATCTGCTTTCCTGACTCGGGATCAAATTGAGCATCATAGAGTGAAATCGAGGACCGATATACTAGGACCGTAGGGAGAATGCGAGCCAACGGTGCTGAGATGTCGGAAATGGAAAGTCGGATACCATTACTGACAAACTATCAACCAAGCACAGGGAACCTCTGATATGATGCTCACCTTCCCATATCTACAACTCCAACAAGTTTCCCTCCATGACCTAGCCATGGGGGAATCACACCGCCCAGAGGTTGAGGTATATGATACTTCTCAGACACTAGGCTCGGGCAAGGTTCCTGTGTGGTTTCCTCATTCTCAAGTGTGCAAGCATCGGTGAGATCCTCAAAGTCTGAAAAGTCCATTATAATGAGTGGCTGTCAAAAGTGTCTCAGGATAGTTCTGAGCGAAGAAAGAACTCTATTTCAGCAGCACCAAAGGCTAAAGAAGTGTCGATTCAAATAATCGTTCTGTTCAACTTACAGACATGAACTCCTAAATTCGTAAGCACGTGGCTGCGATGTATTGTGGGTCATTCACATGCGACAGGAATCTGCATGTCTTTCAGTAGATGTAATTGGCTATTTTCAATTGCGTCATGGATTGTCATTCTGCTTATTATTGGATCGACGATACACAATTGACGTCGCATTTTGGGTACATCGACAACGCATCCATGTTGTGGAGGGCGTCTACTCTAACTTCGACAATACACCCGAAGGTAACACAAGGTGACATGGCGTTGCGTTATGATCCAACCGCGATTTCACTGCGGCATTTGCCTAACCCTGTATCAGGCACTGGTAGTAGTGATAGAACTTATACGAAGTGGCGCATCTGGACTGTTCTATCAGATACGTGGGATCCATTCCGCATGCATCTAGTATGGCAACTACCACCCCACCAGACGGAATTGTGTGCCATAAGATTCTTGCAGCCACATTGTTTCATCCAAAATTACTGAGAGATCACTAGCATCTGGTCCCCAAATATGAGTGAGATCGGGGAGACGGCGGTAAATGGCACTGCGGGTTGAAAAAACTGACTTGCATTGATGAATCGGCCTTGTGACATGCACCAAGGCGCTTTTCTCTACCGAGGTTTGACAGGATCCACACCTTGTGGATGATCGCAATAATCATGAACAATTCTGTGCATGTAGCATGATCTTACTGCAACCTGCCCGTTTGTCCTACGATGGTGCGGAAAGAAGATCTTCGTCTTCCTACCTATGATTGAACAAGATGCAATCTGTAACATGAACCACTGGCGTCAAATGCATCAAGAATTCAAGACTTCGTGGTATATTCAGATCAGTGTTATATTGGGCTGTCAAACTTTCGCTCAGCACTAGAGCAATACCAACACAAGGCACGCTAGCATAATATTTATCATAGGCGCCCTTGCTGACAACATAGCTCCACTCTCAATCATGAGGTCCGGTTCGTACGTACTCGGTTTAGTAGAATTCGTATCCCCATTCCAACAATACTCTGTGAAACAATTCGAACAATCATTGGGTATGTTAATTTTGGTGCGAAGAAAGCTTCGGAATAAAACAGCACAGCCCAGACAGGTTACCCAGTTGGAGTCCTCCGTGCCGTTACCCATAGTTGCGACATTGTAGCCGTTGCGAATGATTTGGTCTCTCTCGGAATCGCTGTAGTCCAGATCGAATGTGGTAAAATTGGAATGATATGAATATGGAGCGTTGGGGAGGTACACGATCAGTGGACTCGAAGATGTGTTGGTGTCGCAACCAAAAAAGGTTGGTCGCTTATTCAGGCCCAAATTAACAAAAGAGTTCTGGTCTGGTACTTTGGGAAATTCATTCTGGTTATCCGAGAATCCCTTCTTGGACCGATTGTACGTTGCAACAAGGGAAGTGCCATTTGGCCATCTTGTCGGAGTGTCTGCAGAACCATCTACTGCCAGAATGACGTCCACTTGGCGATCGGATAGTGTGAGGGGATGAAAAGGAATGTTTTGCAGATCTTCACCACCATCAACCAGGGTGACGACACGACTATCGGCGTTGAGATTCTGGCGAGAATTATACTTGTAGAATGGGTTCGGCCAAATGGCAGTGTCTCTGTTCTCTTCGCCAATACCCAGTAGAGTCTTGTTGAGGGCCTCAGTGAGGAAGTCAGGCACACCGGAAGCCCGTCCTATTTGGAGAAACGCTTGATTGAAGAGAGAAGATGATGTTCCCATGATGAAACCGGCGTTGTCTACGCCAGCGATGCATTGACCCCCTGGTTCGATAGCACCATTGCTAAAGTTCGACCCAACATACTTTAACGGAGCGAAGCCACCAGGGCTCTGATCATAAGAGCCCATTTCCCAAGGGTTGAACTCATACACAGAAATGTTTTCCGGCAATTGAAGATCTCCTGGAGGCCTTTCCAAAGCGATAATTATGGGTAGAGGCATTTTAGCATTCCAGAATTCATCATCCTCTGCGATGGAAGAGAAGGTGTATGCTGCGATCAGGGTCAATAAAAATCCTGCGCTGAAGCGCGCAACTCACCTGGCCCCCCATCAGTCTCATTGACAAGTTGATATGATAGAGCCCTGCCCCAGTAATCCGTAATTGACTTGTTGAAGCCAGCGTTCACTTTATCACCGACATCTTCATCTAATTGGCGGTAGTACTGAGTTATAGACAGTGATTCCGGCCCTTGGTTCAGTAAGTAAACGCCAACGTCGCCGCTGTGCTTGCATTTTACTTGCCTTCTAAAATCGAATCATCAAACTGCCAAAGGCGACTCAGATGTCCGGTACTAGAGAAGATGATGGACTCGACCGTAGTGAAGTTTTGCAAGGAGAGACTTCCAACCACCCAGCTACCGCCGGAAAGACCGCTGAGATACGTTGTAGCCTGCAGAATGCCGCCGACATGTCCTTTGCCGGTCGAGCCCTGGCTGCGGCTGTCGAATGCCGCAAGTGCACCCGCACCATTCATGAGAGCCCTATATCCTCCTCCAGAAATGGCAATACCAATTTTTGGCAATACTCTGTTGCCAGAAACAAGATCGTCGATATAGGTTTCAGCGTCAAAATCGCCAATGCCAGCTCGACCAAGAAATTCTTTGAGCGGCTGAATGGTATTGTTTGCACGAAGCTTGGCCCATTCCTGTTCGTTGGATGACAAGCTAGTGGCGTTGCGAATGCTTGGTTTTGTCTTTGGGCAAGACACCTGCGCTGGAGCGTAGCCCTTGGGCGCATTCGCTTGGGCCCTCTCTGCTAGTCCCCAAGCTACGGAGGACACTACGAAATAAGCTACTGGCTCAAGATAAAGGGCGATAAGGTTCCGTGAGACGTACCTATGGCATGGATTAATATTGTTATCAACATTGTATTGTGGTTACAATTGGCAAGCAGCCAGTAAGTGTATGATGCAAGTTCGATTTTGAATCACAAATTGAGTGGAGCTGTCTCCAAGTGAACATGCGCAGGTTTTATATCTCACTGAGGTTTTTGGGGCTCAGTGAAGACATCATTGGTCAGAACTTTTGTCATTGGTTGAAATTTGTCCTCCCCTGTACTAGCAAGCGCGCAATGTATCTCGCATCCAGCAAGAGGGTTGGTATCTATTAATCTGACACTACCACCCTATGCGTCGAGACACGATTATGCAATACCACATCAAAATACAGTAACCGAACAAGCTCGCTCTTTCATGACCAAATTAGACAACATAGAATAAGCCAATTAGCATTAAAGACTTACTGAACACAAAGACCACCACGGTCTGTCTGCCTGCACCTTTGATGATTTGGACTTCAAACCCCTCAGCTGCACAGGACTGGTGGAACTCATTGGGTCTAACCAAGCAAACATTCCACGAGAGCGTAACCCTCACATTTGAATCGTAGCCGATGATTCGATAGCTCACAGAACCCTCAATCTGTCCGCCAAAATGCTGCACCTGACACCGCCACATGCCACTTTCCCCCGCGAAAATCTGGCTCGGGGGCTGGGGTTCAAGAGGATCTACCCATTTACCGTGATCCAGGTGGACATCATCTGGGAGCAGCTCAAGTTCCTCATTAGTTTGGTTCAGCACCACCACGACCAGTTCCTTGGCAGCCATTTAGCTAGATTCGAAAATTCTTCAAAGTTCGCTTTGTTAATGTGGAGTAGATTGAATAGGCGAATTCAGAAAATAAAATGGCAGATGGAGCATTTGTATGCCACCCCCATTCCCTCCCTCGACGCTTTGCACTCATGGAACTGGTTCCAGCAAGGTTTGGATATCATCCGGAGTAAGTGGTCCCGTTGATAGAATGCTACCACACTAAAGCCACTGTTGTCGCGTTACGTAATTGTCATGCAAAAACGCCACATATTACCAGATAGCATACATTTCCTTTACCCCAGAAAAGAAACGAAAAATGACATCCAATTGGGTTGATGTTTGCAAATTCTCCAGTCAGTGGCATGTGAATGATGTGACCTTGCTATGGTCACGCTCAAGCCTCGACACGGTATTATAGCACCAATGCCTTGGGAGAGATAAGAAGAGCCAAATAGCGTATGGCTTGAATCCCACCAGCTGAGTCTGCAGTATGAATTCACTGCGTCACAATGACCTTTTCACGATGTCGAGTTTCGGTACCACTATACATTCGCCCAGTATATTCTCATGAGATAGAGTGGTTTAATAGCATCATGCGATGGTCTAGAGAATATCTCTTAGCAATTCAGGCGACCAGCCGTAGGCTACTCAATATAGATTCACAGGTGGGGTTTCAAGATAAATTCTCGCATCGTGGATCCATGCACCTGAGACGTGGAATCTTATCAGCCAGTCGGATGTGCTTCCAGTTTTCCGCCACAAATGAAAGATATATTGGGGATTGTTTCCGTCGATCTCACCAACATTTTGCTGTAGCACACAACCATGGACAACCACAACACAAATTGTCGCAGCCAATTCTCTCCTCACGGACGAGGCTCCTCTGAATACGTGCACCATGAAGATGTCCAATCCTCCGCATCACACGGCGATATGGGTCTCGGACATCTTGACCAACCGGGTAAAGCCAGACTTGATATCCAGTGGTCATCTCGAGCCCTCGAGAACATTGATGATACAACGAGAGCCGCGAGAGCTCATCACGAAGGAAAATTCGAAGCTGTAGCATGCAATATTGAACGACCCCGAAGCATGTCTCCAACCGGAACGGCCCACAGTGGATGCTACCGGGAGACTCATACTCCCAAACGACGCAGCCAAGCTGAGAGTGCTGCGGAGAAGGCCGTAGGTACAGCTGCGACGGCCATATTTCGGATCCGGAATGATCCTGGGTCGTGGTTTGGAGAGAAGGGGCTCAAAGTCGTCACTACTGCGGTGGTGTCAGCATCCATCGACTTTCTTTTTGGTGTTGACAAAAAGAAGCACCCTTTTGCAAATATTGCGGTCTCTGTGATACAGGGAGCTGTCATGGACTACATACTGAGCGATGAGGCCGACGATAGTGACTAAGGAAGCTTTGGTACAGCACAGTAATTTTGAAAGAGTGGCGTCTATGTTGCCGGACTATTTGGTTGTATTTGGGGATAGTGGTGAATGAGCCCAAAGTATATTTGTTTATCCATTCCTTGCCCTCTTTGTATCAAAGCATCCGATTTCATCATATCATTTGCCACTGAAACTTTGCCACATTATGCATGCAATTTACTCACGCTTTTGTGGTTGGCTTTCGCTACTTGCTAGACTGGTACAAATAGAATTGAGAAATGAGAAATCACTATCAAGGCTGATTCAACTGTGTGAGATAACTTCTAGGACACTCGCATAATCTAAAGCACGATCTTGAAAAGCTGAGTTTGCTGTTATAGTTAGTGCTAGTGTGGGTGGCATTCGGTTATGCTACGAGCGTGATTTTGAGATATCCTCAAGCATCGATAAAATGTGGCTGATTATTGCTGCGATGTAACACTCCGAAGCCAGCTTCGGTCCAGAACGTGGTCCACATATTCGCTGCACGCGATGCTGCTACACCATTGACGCGTCATCATCCACAGCCTTCATATTAGCGTTGCATCCAATTTGATATCTCTACAGTAGCTTGCAATGCACCAACATGTGATTACATCTAAATTTGAGCGCTAGATTTGATGGATGTGGCACCGCATCGTATAAGTTTGTCTCACTTGGTGCTGTATCGGAGAAGCCCGTCGCTTCTAAGATCATGCATTTGCTTGGTCACAATTTTCCCTGCAAGCGAGAAGGACAATGGTATCATTGCCAACGCGCAGAAAAGATCCCTTACCAAACGTGACAGAGTGGCCAGAATACTACCGAAGTCGAATTTCAAGTATAGGAAATTACAATATGGCATCATTAAGTACATATCAGGATTATTTGCATATTCCTCTCAGGCATAGGCCTTCTGCATGGAAGCTGAAGATGCAGTACCTCCTCTTACGAATTATAAGACAGTTTAAATTCGTATGATGATAAGTACAGTAAGAGTTCGTTGATAAGACTGCTTGATTGGGCTACGGTCTGCCTTGAACAGATTATCCTCAAGCTCTGCTCCGCGGAGACTTCAATACACGTTTCAATCTGCAAATACATTGTCCGCAGGTGGAACGATAGCTCCACCCAAATTCCTGTCTTATATCAAATTCCACATCATCTTATAATCGGTACCCTGTTCCAAGCTTTGTTTGAGGCGCTCAGGCACAATGACTTCAACACGCACTTTCTTATTCAGTTATTGGTCGGTTGGGTGTTTGTTCCGTTTTCCATGTCTTCAGAATGCTGAAAATTGCCTGGTTTAATTCGAGGTCTGAAGTGTGGGGTCAGCAATACGTTTAATTTAGACTGAAATAATATGCATCCAACTCACTTCTTCAGCTTTTCTGCCTGGTGCTTGATATCTTGGACTGCATCCTTGACATGTACATAGGTTTGCCACACGTAAATGCCCTGGGCGCTGGTCAGTGGGCGGCGACGTTCTTTGGAGGGACCTATAGATATGATTACTTACCAAAAGCCCACTTGTCAGATGAAGGAATGAGGCAATAAAGGAAAATGCTATCACTGTTCTCCACTGAGGACATCCTGCTCTGTCAATGTCAACGTGCCCGATTGGTCCCACATGCCAATAGCGGCCCCAGTAGTAGCCCCAGTAGTCATAGTACCAACGAGAAGAGCAGGTTCCAGAGGTGGTTTTCTAGTTGTAAGTGGTGAGCTTGACAGTATTATTCAAAGGAGCGGTAGTTTTACAGTTTCTAGGAGGCAGAATGCCACCAGCCACATGACAAATAATATGAAGTCAAAGGGAAACCCAAGGAAGAGAGTAGCAAAGGGTGGGCAAAAGCAGATAGAGTACATAACTGAAATTCCAGCTACAACCATGGTGTAGACAATCCGCTCATCGGCATGAACCTCAGCGATGCTGAGGCAATAGCAAAAATGCCCGAGAATGCCAAGAACAATGAGAGCAGAAGCCAATTCTGTGAGGCGCAAAAGCACCGACACGACCTTGTGTGCCGTCCCCGACATTTTGGAAATTGTATTCGAAGTTGTTTTTTGGTAGTATAGCTGAGAAATTCGGATGGCGTGTAAAGAAAATCTACTACAACTTGAACCAAAGGGGGCTTCACGTATTATACTCAGTTTGAACGTATGCAATATGCATATATGCATTGGGTGTCATGTACTCCCAGTCTGATGGTGGCTTCCGATTACGCTTTCAGGATATAGCTTCAAGAGAAAACGATGCCCCTTTCCTCCATCTGGCAGCGCACTGACGTCTAAAGAATTCAGCTCATGCTACCGTTACATTTGAGTGAATCAAGGTTGCATTCAGCTGTAGAAGGGTTGCAAAAGCTTGGTAGGCTGAATCATGGGAATGCAGCTAGATTTGCTCTCTTTTGATGGCGTTCTGATGCATCAATTTTATGATGTGGCTTATTACAAAGTTCCGATACTGCGGACGCATGCCAATCGCGTGAGATAAACATACAGGTGGCGTGGCGCTCCCAAAAACCACACTAGAATTTTAATTGACCAATTACCTTATGCAGATAGCATCAAGACCTTTTTGCCCGAGTTATTCGTCAGGCATCTAGCCACAAACAGTGCATGAAAGCTTACCATCAAAACCACAGAATGGTGACAAAATAGCAACAACCATGGGATAATATTTCCTCTTTGCATGTGATGCCGCGGTTAGGTGATTGATTTGAGTATCCTTCTCCGTTGTGAAGAGAACCCAAAAAATCCTTTCATGGCATGCCCCGTCTCTTGCTACCAATACGCACTGGCCATATATCTCACATAGTAATACCAAATCAAATCAACATGGATCAACATCTGAATACTCTCATTTCATTGAACCACACATATTGCCTCAAGCGAATCCAATCAGGTCAACTCTCATTGTAAATCGAATGCGCTTGAACATAAAAGACTTTGTTGCCCTATAATGAGCTGCTCAATGTCTGGTGCGCTGCCTGGAAATGACTTGGGAAAACCCCAGAGTGATGCCTTGTCAAAGTTAGGCCTCCTTGACCAAGCTCTGGACCCATCCAGCCCATACTTCGACTTTGACAAATGGTCTCACACACTGGTGAACTTGAGGAACGAATTGCGTCTTCCAACGCCGCCACGCTCAGGTTTTGCCTTCAAAGACCTGACCGTACGCGGTACAGGACCCGCCTTCGAGCAAAAAGACACGGTATGGTCATTCTTGACAGGTTTATTCAATGTTCGATCAATTTTCCAGCGCAAATCACATCGAGTTATTCTTCAGGGTCTTGACGGAGTCTTGCAAAAGGGCGAGCTCCTCTTGGTCCTTGGACGCCCTGGGAGTGGCTGCACCACTTTCTTGAAAACAATAACGGGGGAAATGCGTGGCTTAGAGATGGACCAGGCATCAGTACTACATTACACAGGTGTGTGTTGGTGGGTAAATGATTGCTGCTCTTGCATCACTGATTAGTATAGGGATCCAGCAAAGAACCATGACCAAGCATTTCAAAGGAGAACTTGTTTATAATCAAGAAATAGATGAGCATCTTCCATATCTGACAGTTGCACAAACTCTGGAGTTTGCCGCAGCCATGCGCACGCCACGAGCACGTCTGCCAGAAATATCCAGGAAGGATCGAATAAAGCATGTCACAGAAGTCATGCTGACAGTATTTGGGCTTTCTCAATCCTGCAATACAATTGTGGGTAATGATTACGTCCGAGGTGTGTCTGGAGGTGAGAGAAAAAGGGTCTCCATTGCCGAAACTGCACTTTCCGAGGCTGCTATATCCGCCTGGGACAATTCTACACGCGGCCTGGATGCTGAGTCCGCATTGAATTTTGTGCACTGCCTTCGCACGCTTTCCGACTGTGAGGTTTGCCACATTGCCTGTAATACATGAGAAGCTAAATAATGATTGCAACGCAGTGACCCAATCCTCAAACGCCGCGGCTATATACCAATCGTCACAGGGTATCATTGATCTCTTTGACAAGGTTCTTGTCTTGTACGAAGGCCGACAAGCCTTTTTCGGGACTGCCTCCTCAGCCTCAGAGTACTTTGAACGAATGGGCTGGCACCGTGTTGAGAGACAAACAACAGGAGACTTCTTAACCGCTATCACCAATCCCAGTCAGAGAATGGCAAGACCAGGATATGAAAGTCTCGTCCCAAGAACACCTGAAGAATTTGAGTGTTGCTGGCACTCTTCTACAGAGTATACTTCTTTGTGCACAGAGATTGAAAAATATCAGAACAATTGCTGCCTGAATAGGGAAACCACTCAGAGAGAATTCGAGTTATCACGCAGTAGAATCAAGGCGAAGGGGATGCTCTCCAGAGCGCCACAGACTGTCTCGTTTCCAATACAGACTGCACTTTGTATCAAGAGATCGTACCAGCAGTTGTGGAACGATAAATTCTCGCTCCTTACGGCTTTGATTGGAGAAGTCTTCATTGCGCTGGTAGTTGGATCAATCTTCAACGGCACTCCGGACACTACAGATGCTTTCTTTTCCTACGGATCAGTTCTATTCTTCGCAGTGCTTCTTAACACCCTCATGTCTATAACGGATACTCACACCTTGTACAGAGGACGCTCTGTCGTTCTCAAGCAGGCATCTTATGCCTTTTATCGGCCGTCAGCCGATGCCCTTGCCAATTCTGTCGTCGATATCCCTGTAAAATTCGTTATCGGTACTTTCTTTAATGTCATTCTATATTTTCTTTCTGGTCTTGCGTCAACCGCTTCTCAATTCTTTACCTTTTTCCTTTTCGTCTTTGTCACAACACTGGCCATGTCGATGATATTCCGCACCATCGCTGCTGCAACGACGACACTAGCTCAAGCTATTGCCATCTCTGGAATTCTCGTTCTTGCGTTTACAACTTACACTGGCTTCGTCCTACCAGGCCCTTATATGCATCCTTGGTTCAAATGGATTACGTATATTAATCCGTTATCTTATGCCTTCGAAGCATTGCTTGTTAACCAAGCCCACGGCACCAGATATCCCTGCTCGAATATAGTGCCCCCTTACCCTGATCTCAGCGACGACACTTTCATCTGTCCTGTTCTTGGAGCCGTGGCTGGTGAGAACTACGTCAGTGGGGACACCTGGCTTGAGATGAGCTACAACTACAGCTATTCCCACATATGGCGTAATCTAGGTATCCTGTTGGGATTTTGGGCATTTTTCATGCTCGCATATCTGATTTTATCGGACCTGAACGCTAGTGCATCTTCTGGCCCAAGTACCCTAGTTTTCAAACGTGGTCACGTATCTAGTTCACTATCGCACCTTGACTCAAAACACAAACGCACAGCAGACATTGAACAGCCACAGCCAAAGTGGAGTGGGCCAGTTGAAGCGGACACGATTGACACAGCATCCATACGCACGCATGGAGAGTTCTTTTCCTGGCATAAGGTGTTTTTAGATGTGACGATCAAAGGTCATTCCAGGAGGTTACTTGACAATGCTTCTGGCTGGGTGCAGGGGGGCACACTGACCGCTCTGATGGGAGTTTCAGGCGCAGGAAAAACAACACTATTGAACACGCTAGCCCAACGAATACCCTCAGGCGCTGTCAAAGGAGAATTTTATCTTGGAGGGAAACCTCTTTCCCCCACTTTCAAAAACAGTATTGGCTATGTTCAGCAACAGGATGTGCACCTTGAAACGTCGACGGTGCGCGAAGCTCTAACCGTGTCGGCAATCTTGAGGCAATCTTCTCATATAAGTACATGTCAAAAGATTG
The DNA here is from genome assembly GCA_013406985.1 of Calonectria crousiana. Classification (NCBI taxonomy): domain Eukaryota; kingdom Fungi; phylum Ascomycota; class Sordariomycetes; order Hypocreales; family Nectriaceae; genus Calonectria; species Calonectria crousiana. Next base: position 114,865 of record VTGD01000139.1, on the reverse strand, counting down.
CGCATGTGGAGGAAGTTATACGGATGCTAGGCATGGAAGACTTTGCGGAAGCCATTATTGGTCTCCCAGGCAGAGGACTCAACGTTGAACAGCGCAAGCGACTGAGTATTGGCGTTGAGCTTGTTGGCAAACCATCCCTCCTCCTGTTTCTCGATGAGCCAACTTCTGGCCTCGATAATCAATCTGCTGAAGCCATTCTAACTCTGCTGCGGAAATTGGCAGACGGAGGTTTGAGCATCTTGTGCACAATCCACCAGCCAAGCGCAATGCTGTTTCAGCAGTTTGATCGACTCTTATTGATGGCGAACGGGGGGAAAATAGCTTATTTTGGGGACATTGGAGAGAATTCGGAAACTGTTCTCGAATACTTTGGCAATAGAGCACCAATGGCTTGTGCTGCTACGGAGAACCCTGCGGAGTATCTACTAAAGGTTATCGGAAAAAACAGCAAACATTTCAACTGGAATCGTTTGTGGATTGAATCTGCAGAAGCCAGGGAAGCAGCAACGCGACTGCAAGGTATGATTCATCATTCATCTGAGCCAATAGCTGGAAGCAGAAACAAAGTGGCTCAAGATGGGCAGGATAGTGTGTATGCTGTTGGCCTATTTGCACAGATACCAATCACCTCCCTTCGCGTCTTTCAGCAATATTGGAGATCACCAACATACATTGCGAGCAAATTAATGCTGGGAGTGGCAAGTTCCTTTTTCATCGGGTTCTCTTTTTTCCACCCCGGGAAATCCATCATGGGCGTGCAGAACGCCATCTTTTCTGTTTGTATGCTCTGCGCAATGTTTAGCAGTTTGGTTCAACAGGTATGTGCGCATGTGCGCAACACCTTTGTTATAAGCAGTGCATCACATCGTGGTAACTAAAGCAAACGCTTACAGATTATGCCAAACTTTATCCTGCAGCGAGAGCTCTACGAGCACCGAGAGCAACACTCGAATATGTACTCATGGGCAGTTCTCCTCTTTGCAAATATCCTTGCTGAAATACCATACCATATCGTCCTGGGTGCTGCTACTTTTGCAATTTTCAACTACACGATTTTTGGCATTCGGTCACCTGAAGACCAGATACTTGTGTTTCTCTTCTTCATTTACTTCTACATCCTTGCTGGAACCTTTGCGCACATGGTGATTGCACCCTTGCCAGACGCAACTACCGCTGGCAGGGTGACAACAATCTTGTTCTCTATGATGATATTGTTTGCTGGCGTATTTCAGACCCCGGCAGCTCTACCAGGCTTTTGGATCTTCATGTACCGCATCTCTCCAATGACATATCTGATTGGTGGTGTAGCTGTCTCAGGGCTCTCTGGGAACGTCATTGTTTGTTCACAACTCGAATTGGCCGTCTTCCAACCCCGTCCTGGTGAAACCTGTGGAGAATATCTGCAGGCGTACATTGACCAAGGTGCTCCGGGGAAATTGCTCAACCCGGATGCTATCAGCGACTGCTCTTATTGCCCTATGGAATTCGCTGATCAAGTTTTGGCGAGATCCGATATGCACTATGAGGATCGGTGGATGGATTGGGCACTTGGATTTGCTTATATAAGTTTCAATGTTATTTGTGTGTTTGGATTCTACTACTTATTTAGATTGAGAATGAAGAAATGAAGATTTTAAGGCTGGGTATATAAATTGATTTAGGATTACTACGGTTCGTAATAGCCTAGTAGGTATTGTTATGAAGTTTCGGTCAATATCAAGAACCTTAGAAGCATGTGAGGTAATTTCATTATAAACCATGCTTGGATCTAAGTTGTCAATATAATTAATTTGTAGCTATATCCTAGGCTAGTTTCTAGAGGTCATAGTGGCTTTCTAGCCGCCTTGACTGTGCATGTGTTATGACCCTTATATATTCTTAGTCGCCCAATGTATTTCATCTATATCAATAGGACTTATCCATGCAGTCATCTGTCTGTTCCTCCTTCGCCTTGTTCTTAAGACACAGTGGGTAACTTCCGGTTGTCACCATCACACATTTGCGAACAATGCATCAAGGCACGCAATATTTATTTAGTTCTGGCTTCTCACATACAGCATTTTTTGAGTCTTAATGCAGTTGTTGAGGTATTTGCACCGTGCAAGCCGACTCAATATTTCTGGGATAATCTAGTTGCAGTTGAGAGCTGTCATATAAAATTGACAACTGTTTCAGTCGTCGTATATGATATACACATATTAACCCTATCCCTGTGTATGTTTAGTCACACGTGAATATAATGGCTTATTTCAGTCAGTCTAATGATTAAGCATAGGCCAAGACATTATTTTAAAATTCCATTTCTGAGCACGCTGAACAGATGTCTGAGCGTTCATCATTTCTACTTTCACGCGGGACTATATCGAATATGTTCGACAGAAGGCACGAGGAATAATTGAAGGATGGAGCGGTTTAAGGCATGGTGGGGACTTTTCTACATGAGCAAAGAATTGGCCCGAGGAATCAATGAATACGACAATAGACGAAAGGTTTTTCTAAATTTTGTCAAGTCCGAGGCTCAATCAGGCATAGATGTCAATTTTATAGGCACAGAAAACTTTAAATTCTCGCGGCGATCACTAGATTTAGTAGGTATTCCGCCTATACTTTTCGATAGTGGGTGTGCGGAGGTCATTTTCATCCCAAACAGAAAATAATACCTCTCTAATTCCAGCGGCCAAGTCTTTTCAATATTCCACAGCACGTCTATTTAGTCAGGTTTATACATCTTCACCATCCACCCAAATAACTATGTTATGTGGTGGGTTTTCTATTTCCTTAAAGAAGCGTCTCACTTCTTCGTCATTATAACGAAGGCTGAAATGCATCAAGACAAATATTGTCCTCGGCCACTTTCGAATTACTTTCTCTAAATCGGCCCATATTGTATGCTTGGTTTTATCAGCTTGCCCCCTGTGCTCTTCATAGAGAAAACTGCATTCTGTAATGACAACCGGAATACCATTTCTAAGCCATTCCGGTTCCGCAGCCAATGTTTGAGCTGTGGTATCTCCCAAAAATGCAAATGCGGGTGTTGAATGTTGGTTCGTGATTTGAGCACCAGACAGACGAAGTTCTTTCAGTTCGGGCCCAGTGAGAGAGGTGTACTCGGGCTTAAGACGATTAGAGATGATGCTGAAGATATAACCGACGCATGGCACAGTGTGGTCGCAATTAAATGCCGTTGCAGTCATGTCCTTGATCCTCTTTAGAGGAATGACATCGCCGTGCCGGACCGAGTGAGTGAAGTGCGTCTTGCGCCATTCACCGTTGCAGTCCAATTGGGAAGGATGATCGGCTTGAATGAGTCCTCCGAGGTTCAGCATTACCTTAGCCTGGATGAAGTCATTAATTGCCTTTGTCATTTCTGCTGGACACACAATATCGGGCGGGTCATCGCGTTTAACAAAGGCCGGCGTAAGAAGCGTGTGGTCACTGTGGCCGTGGGTGAGAAATATGTGCTTTGGTCGCGAATTGTTGACACAAAGCCCGGCATCAAGAAGGATATTAAGCTGCGGAATAACAAATGAAGTATGCCAAGCGGCGCGGGATTTGCCAGTCAAGACATAATGTGAGTAGGGCTTTGGAAAGCGCCATTCTAGGACCTCAGACCGTGTAGATTGAGGAAGTGGGGTTGCAAATAATGGTTTCGACATGGCAAAGTATCAAGTAGTTGCTGTTGAGTCTCGACCAACATTCCCTCTTTGGCTCCATCAAGTCTCCATCAAGATGAAGACATCTGAACTTATATCTAACTCAAGCAGGATTTTCTATGCCATGTCCAATTTCGGTTAGGTTGAATCTCAATGACTCATGACGGCGCCACGTGGACTCGTGTGGCGCAGCATCTAGGGTATCAGCCACAATGTTACCAATGAGTCAAAAGCCCAATATATTACAGTGTTTGGTTGAAGGTAACTTGTATAAATGAGATTTGGTACAGTTTATCAAGTCATTTCTTTTCAGACAGACGAGATAGGTTTGAGATTTCCTAGAAAAGTCCGGCCGTACTTGCTTAGGCCCCGGTCTTTTTATTAAAAAATGAAACGACTACAGGATAAGAGAGATGTCTTCTGAATGGGGTCATATACTAGCAGTAAACAACTGAAGCTCCAAGAATTTGATCAATAAATAGCTACTCTTAATTTAGCTGTTATGGCCCAAGGATATCTGATTTCTACCCCTAAGTAATCTCGTTGAGAGTGTGAAAGTTTCCAACATGATATTGCGTTTTCAGTGCATTGGTGAAGACAGCTTATGCCAATGTCATGCATCGCCCGCCTTTGGCCTGTCCTTTTTTATATGAATCTATTGCCAATGCTTCCTGATTGATATTAACTTAGTAAACCTATGACCCAGCGTACAGTAATCACATGGCAGAAGAAACCTGCGAACACTATTTCGTGGCTGGGGGTTAGCCTACGCCTCGCTCAAGCTAGGATGCCATGGCTCGGAAGACACGTTGATCTATGGAGTCTATATCATTACACATCATTAAATACATCACTAGTATGAGTTTTAAGCCGAATTGGGGTCCATAAATACGTTCGCAACCAAAAAAAAGTCATGTATATAGTGAGGAAATTGCCTAGTTTTTTAACCGTAGTTATGTGGTCACATATAAACTTTCCTTCTGTCTCTCCTTCTCTTTACTAATTCGTCCATTTTATCCCTCTTTGCTAGTCCACACGCTCGCTACACTCCCCATTTCCATTTTCCACCGCTCTACCACGTCTACGATTTCATGCATTTTGGTTCTATTAGTGCGCGGGGGAGGCATAATCAACAGAACTTCTGCCATCCTCTATCATCCAGGCGGTATCAATAGCGATACGCATCCGGCGAGTCGTTTTCGTCCCTGGAAGCCTCAGCGCAATATCTTTGGCTTCCCCCGTCGTGATAAACAACCCGGGGCGTCGTTTACCCAATTACTGTTGAATGTCATCTATGGCCACAATAAAGTAGAAGCACGGTCTCCGGAGATGGATTCTGAATTTGAAGTCCAACAATCTCAACTCACGGAAGATGAATTGTATGTGATACCTGATAAGGCTGTTGATACCCTAGACCGTTATTTCAACACCCGGAACACGCTCATGCCTTTATTCCATAGACCTAGTGCTTGGTTCATATTTGACGAGGCTTTGCGTTGCCCCGCTGCGGAAAGGCATCATAGAGCACTAACGTTTGCCCTTATCAATGTGGCATTTGGTCTTTCCACTCCCGCTCTGGGTAGTGGACGGCGAGGCAAATCTTCGCACTGCACGGAGACATCATGAGATAGCCATGGCTCTCTTGCAGCCAACCCTTCTGTCTAATTGACGTTTAGAGCATGTCCAGGCTCTTTTGTTAGGTGCAAAATATCCCCAGACCACAGACTGTGGAGACAAGTGCTGGAACGTACCTGACCTAGCTATTCGAATCTCCAATGCTCTGCGTCTACACAAAGACTCGCTAGTCCCCGATAATCTTTCATTAGGAGAAGCAAAGCGGAAGGTATAGTCTACTGCCTACATCTTTGATATGCAATGGAGCATGATTTATCAACGTCCCTCAGCAAACCGGAGTTCCCACTTCGCCGTATCCATTCCTGAAGACCTCGACTATGACTGCATACGAAACAATGGGGACCTGTATCCAATTCCTAAGCGATAATCGAGCAGTTCATTCTATATTGAAATGATCAAGCTGTGTTAGGTGATTGAAAAGATCTTGGCGCGGCATTCTGAGGACATGGAGATGGTGCAGGGGACACGGGGAATGGGGAATTAAGAGAGAGTGGAGATGGAAAGGCGGGGTTAACCAGAGTTTAGCATTTGCAATCTGGTAGTTTACGATATTCTTATCGACCGCCTTGAAAAATTACTTGAAGAAAATACTAGCTATAAGGATCTCGTGTCCTTCCATTTGCCCTTACTTATTGTATTGAGCCGAATTCTGAAAAGCATATTTGCTCCAGAGGATGGTCTTGCCACGTACTTACGAAAGTCGAAAGACTCTTTCGAGTTTTTGGACCTTCGAAACAGTTTCATGTTCTGGATCGACAATACTGGCTTTATTAAAAAGTTTAATCAAGTTTGTGCTATACAGAGGATTGAGTTAAGTGTTTTTTAGTTGCGCATATGAAGACGAAGTTGTTCAAGAGTAGATTGTATCCGCCACTCTCGGGCTTCCAAGAGAAGTTCGGTTTGAGCCAGTTAATTATTTTAGTTCAGATATACACAAATTGAAATTAATAAATAATGTATCGTTTTGCCTCCTAATAAAATTCTACTATTTCTTTGGACCGCAGGACCAGACCGTTATACCTACATCGGTTCAAATCATATCGAGAACTTCGGTATTGGTAATCCTGCATTTGTACACAAAGAGCAATTCAAGTTACAGTGAGAAGTTCTACATGCAGCACTCCGCTGCAAAAGATCCCAGTCAATCACTGGCCAATCTTCTAATACCCTACGTTTTCTCACAAATGAATGATGTGGTGTACTGGTTCTGGATAATAGATTCGGGATATCTTCACATTTGCTTTCTCATCACTACGATGATAGACGAATGTTAGATCAAAATGGGCTACTCGTCGCATAATAAACCAGAGCGTGCTCCGCAGGTATGGATTTTGTTTGCTGTGGCGCGACGCGTCACACCGAATCGAAAGCCACTGGCTGCAGATAGAATAGACTACGTAAATATCAGGTCTTGGCCTGGTTAGTTGCTTGGCAAATGCAAGCCGCTGACCGCTGCATAAGCAATGATGACAGGGATGAAATACAAATTCCAAACCCCCTTGCTGCTGGTGGACCTGGGTGCGACCGGGAATCATGGGAGCCAACTGCCAAGGACGGCTGGCGATATGTACACTGCTAACCATAAAAGCCCATCACCACACTGCATTTGCGTGGTCCGTGGTCCGTTGGCCCTGGTACTGCAGCAGTAAACGCATAGTTTAAGCTCCAAACCATGTTGGCGCTCACAGTCATGGTAGACTCGATGCACGACGTTTTGTTTGCTTTAGATAAACCCGACGCCAAGCAGAATGCAGCTATAGTTCTATATGCATTAATACTATTGCGATCGTGCACCTGTGTTAACTTGATTGAATAAATCTGGTCACCGAACGGACCTTGGTGTCATGATATTCCTAGTAAAGCTGCCAAGGCCTTCCCGAGTGGCATCACGCCGGGGCAGCCGACAGTTCAACCCGTACCATGTCAGGATTGACATCATTGTAATTTGGCAATCCACACAACGGACCGATTCAAGAACTCAATCAATAAGATTCTATTCCCCATCTTGATTGTACGACTGTAGCCAGCTACCTATAAAATCCCGACCCAGCGGTCTACTTTCCCTGGCTACGAACTTCACATCCCCACCAGCAATCATTCCACGACTCTTCTGACAGTACTAGCAGCCATGCAGTCACTAATGCGCGCCGTCTTTATGGTAGGCGCCTACAATATTACTGTTCTGGACGTTCCCAAGCCGACGATTCTCGAGGGCACCGACGCTATCGTGCGGATTGCGGCGACCGCCATCTGCGGCAGCGACCTCCATTACTATCACCAGGATCTGGGTACGCCCGAGTCACCCTATCCCATTGGCCACGAGGCAATTGGATACATAGAAGAGATCGGTGATGCAGTCCAATCCCTGAATGTTGGTGACTGGGTGGTGATTCCCTTCTTGTTTGATGATGGCCACTTCAATTACGGTCCCACCGTTGGTGCCCCGAGGGCGGGTGCTGCCGGCATGCAAGGTCTCTCCTAAGCCCCTGCTCCTTTTTCCATGCAAACTTCATCTCGAGTTATGCTGATACGACCTGCCTATCTGTTTTGTTACAGCCGAGTACGCACGCATTACATCCGCTGATCACACCCTGATGCCTGTACCCATCGACGCTAACACGAACGCCTCCACCATTCACGACTACCTCTTCATGTCCGACATTCTCGCTACAGGTTGGACAGCGCTGGACTTTGCCGGTATGGAGACTGGAGACACCGTGGCAGTCTTTGGTGCTGGTCCGGTTGGTCAGATGGCTATTCTCTCTGCTGGAATACGCGGCGCGTCTAAGATCTATTCAATCGACCATATACAGGTAAGCGACTCCCAATGGTTCCCGTAGTCCACGAGTTTCACTGGAAAATTCATCTGCGTTTCATTCTCTCTTTATTTGATTTCCGATACGGAAGTCTTGTGGCGACTACTTTGCTGATTTGACGATCCTTTCCCGTAGGACCGTTTGGACCTAGCTGCTGCGCACGGCGCCATCCCGATCAACTTCGCCAATGAGGATCCTGTAGCGGCGCTCCTCGCCCTTGAGCCTAGCGGCGTGACCCGTGTCGTTGACTGTGTTGGCTTCGAGGCTGTTGATGCGCAGGGCCATATGAACAGTTCCATCGTCTTGCATAATGCGCAACAAATCGTCGCCTACCAGGGCGGCATTGGTGTCGTGGGTGTCTACGGAAGCGGAAATCAGTCGCAGACAATTGACATGAGGTCGCTGTTCACGGGCGGATATACCCTACGTGGTGGTATCTCTCAGCCGCTGGCCCTAGGCACCGAGATGCTGAACCTCATCAAAAGTGGCAGAATTCACCCTGGCTCAATTGTGAGCGCTACCATCGGCATCGAGGACGCACCCGAGTACTACGCCAGATTTGACCGCAAAGACGAGACTAAAGTCGTGATTCAATTCCCGCTGTGAAACGACCACATTAGACTTAATTAGAGGCATTTTTTATCATGATCTGCAGCATTGGGACTAAGGTAGCAATAGCATGGTTTTGCATGTAAGGTCATCTCTCTTGGCATGATTCCCATTGCGGAGCCTTATCATATAATTTCAGCATATCATGATATCAAATAATGCTTTCGACAATACATATACTTTGAACCACTCGTGTTAACACCATCTTCCATTATCCGAGACTTTCTATGCTAGAATTTACGTGCTAGATGGCTTTTGGTTGCAAAAGAGTGGCGGTTCACCGCGTTTCCTGCGCCACTTATTTGTCGAGCGAATCAAATCCCAACAGTGTGCAACGGCCCAGCCCCAAGACTGAATAAACGATTCTGAAATTTCCCACGCACTCGGATCCCAGGGGTCTCCCCATATTCGTAGGCCAGGACCTTGCGACTGCAGCCTTCCAGACATGGCGCGGCACAGCTCATCCTCTTCAAATGAGTGAAACCCGCGGCGTAATATGTTGCCGCGCATTGTGGGCACCGGGATCAAGTCAATCCAGGGGTGATGGAGGATGGCGCGCTGTTCATCGGTGGGTTGCAGGCCAGCTGGGAGCCGTGAGAATCGGTCGTGGCCCGCAGAGTTGGCCCGGACCGGACCCGGAATTGCATTGAATGGCGAAAATGCTTCGTCGTGCATCTCTTCCGCCGAAAAGCCAAATATTTCTATGTTGGTAAATATTGCCCTTGCTGTATTGAACTGGGCTAAACTGGGAAGGAGGTATGTTGTGTATAAACAGGTCGTGTAATTGTGACGAGCTAGTCTCTCATAATTTTGCAGGATTAAGTAATTGTGCTTCGAATTGGGCTTGAGGACGTCAAGAAAGTGGATTGCTCGTATTATGGCTTCAGATTCTATGGGTATTTGAAGCTCATGAGAAAGACGAGAGGCGCCGGATACTTCGTTGTATACTTCCACGGCACGAGCGGTCGTGATTTGCACATCTGCAACATTTTGGGTGCTTGTGCTCGACACAGTTTCTGTACCTCGTTTCTTGGCTCCTTTACCAGGTCAATTAAGAACACTCTGTGCTTTCCCACATCCCAAGCCTGTGCTTGTGCTGGAGGGCGTAACTTCTTACTATGCATGCGTTGGTTGCGACGATTCTGGATTTTTCTCCTCAGCCGGATGTCGGTCACACCGGACCAATCGTCGTGGTCTCTTATCCAAGTCTCGGGAAGGACGGGGATTCCCGGAACGCAGGTTTCATCGTCATCCATCCTGGAGATTTGATGCAATACAATGAAACACGGCAATTTGGGTCTGGAACCGTAATTGGCTTGCTGTTGTTTGTCGGGTATGGGCAGGAATGAAGATGTAGGAATGCGAGTTGATGACAGGTGCGTGGAGAATGGGACACGGTGCTCCCGAAGCCCTGCCAGTCATTTGTATGACGTGTCGATCCCTGGCACAAGGTTTGATCCGGTTCAGCTGTCGAACAGTGAAGCCAAGATGGTGGATTATTGACCAGTGCGCACACGCGCCACCAGTTACCTCCTCAAGGCCCAATCAGATGAGAGTCGATGGAGAATGCGGTGAAGTTTGCCCGAGCTTAGCCCCGATCCAAGATCAATTTAGACTAGCGTATGCAGTTGTCATCGATTTGCATTAGTGGGGACCAGGGTGTTCACTGCCCCGGTGTCCCAGGCGACGCGAAGCAGAAAGCAACCATGTCTTGCCTGTTGTGGACGTCAGGTATTACGTTAACCAATGGTGGGGCTACCGATCAACTACTTGACGCCACTAATAAATAGGAAAAGTTGAGGAAGCTGATGGACTGGCGGGAAGGGTTACACATTAAGACGGCAACAGCTGCTTTGCTGGTCAAAACCTTCACAATGGCAGTTTTTGGATGCTGTTTCATTTAATCCCCGATATTACTCTGAGGGCTTGTGATACGTATTCTGTTTGTTTTGCAGTACTATTCATAATATATTAGAAAAAAAAAACTGCAATTCCAATAGCTCAAAATTATTCCCTAAATCTGGAGAGACAGCTACCCTATAGAGGCTACTAGCAGGCAAGCTGGGGTATGGACCGGCTAACTCCTAGAGTACTTGGGGCTAAATAGCCCCAAACCAACAAGAGGACTAAGGCTACTGGAACGAGAATCAACTAATAATCATCGCAACACCTGCGAGTCAGCTGTTATTCACTGGCGTGACCATTCTAACCTCTTCATTCCTGTGTGACTTGGCCGGCTATCTGACACTTTGTGATCATAATAGTTCAACAATAATACCAATACTCCGGCTACTTGTCTTGTATTCGCTCCCATCCATTATTGATGGCTTGAAAAATCTCCTCTGGCAGTGATCTTTTAGTCAATACTTTCAAGCTCTAATCGAGTTGGGCTGGGTTGCTAGCTCCCAGAACATTACCATCACCCTTTTCCTCGTTCAAAATTGAAAGGAGCGACAGCCATCCCTGTAAATACGCGCTCTATCGATCGTATTGTGTCCATATCCCAGGAACACATATACCATGGCTCTGGCTTCCTTAACTGTGCGGACAGGGGTCATTGGATGTCCTTCATGTTGTTGGCAAGAGCGAGTCTTGAATGGTGATAGACAGGACTGACCTGACTTGCCGATGATCATAGGTACACAGCGACCTGAAAAGAATCAAAGACACAAGAAACAAGACTCAGTGTGGCTTAATACGGAATCTAGACAAGGCAAGAAACAGAGAGAAGTTGTAAATGAATATAAGAAACGTTGGGTCAACGTAGGAGGAACTCGGACTTTGTTAATGCTCTATCTGGGTGAAAATAAATGTAGCTTAGCGTACGTAAGTGTAACTTGCTTACATTAGTGCAGACGCACAGCACCCACTTGTAAAGATCCGCACTTCCAATTTTGTCTGACGGCCAGTAAAGACCAAAATATAAGTCAACAAGGACATACTTGGGCCAGGGCTCGTTACATGAACTCTCAATTTCTTCGCAGCAGAGGCTTAATCGACTGGATTGTGTCAACAACACACTTCTCAATCGGAATAAATGGTCTACCAAGCAGCTCTCGAGCACGAGTGTTATCGACCTGGTAAACACCTTCTTTGGGGAAATCGCCGCCCTGGTCTTCAGGTCCCGGCAAGTTGCCCTTGAACTCGAAAAACTTGTTTCGAACAATCTCAGAGACTTGCTTATTTGTATAGCGTCCGGCTACGAAAAAGTATCTCTGTCCTCCGGCTTCTGGCTTCTCCATTGCTAGGCAATGGCCCAGAGCAAGGTCACGAACATCTATCCAGATGTAGGCGATTGTGGCAGGGATTCCAGCTTTGTATGTGCCTGCAGGGAACATGCTAATGATTTTGTTTGAGGTATTCAGGGCATCGAGACTGGCAACATCGTGCTTGATAGGACCAAACACGAGAGGTGGGCATAGAGTAGTGATAGTGAACCCGGGCTTCTCTTTCTCAACAAAGTCCCACGCTGCTCGCTCAGCAAAGAGCTTACTCGCGGTGTAACCATAGGCGGGGTTCTCCAAAGCTTTTTCAAGAGTCATGGGATTCCAATCCGCCTCAGAGTATGTGTGTTCTGGCCAATTGCCTCGGGATGGGTTGGAAATAGCGGCGAACGATGACGTAATGACTACCCGCTTTACCGCTGGTGCGTGTTTCGTGATGGATTTGAGAATGCCGGTAGTGCCGACGATGGCAGGATCGAGGAGTTCTTTCTGGATGTCGGTCACGTTGTAGTGAAACGGGCTCGCAGCGTGAATCACTGCCTCAAATGGCGGGTCGGACTTGACAGCGTCATCAAACGCGCCATCAACAGCAATATCACCGACGATGGCAAAGTCCAGCTTGTCTTTTCCAAATCCAGGATGCAGGACTTTTACTTGATCTGCTTTAACCGCACTGCGGACTGTGACAACGACTGAATGTCTAAAACTTGAAATTAGCAGGTGGCCGCAAATCCATTCTGGGGATTGCATGGCGACTAACCCTCTCTGCAGCAATGTCTCAAGGATGTGGGAGGCAATGAATCCACTGCCACCAGTAAGTAGCACTCGAGTCATATTGAGGGCCGTTTGTTGCAATCAGAAATGCTTGTGAAAGTTGGTGGATGTCGGGGGATTATCATGACACTTTCGCTGGTTAGAAGCGATCTTTTATAATCAAATATTGCTAAGGAAAGTTTCTAGTTTGGCAATTACAATATTTCTCTCGGTTCGGATTTTGCGTTATTCCCGTTTGGCGCCAAAACGCTTGCCCATCGATTTGACCATGGGTCCATCTTGTGTTAAGCGAACCCGGAAAGAGTAGATGTAATAGAGAAATGTCAAATTCCAATAAAATTTTAACTAACGCAAGTCGATGACCGGTGGAGACGATATGATGGAGTAATGTTACATTCCAATAAGGTTTCAGCTAATGCAAGTTAATGACTGGTGCAGGGCCAATCCCCGTGGATTTAATTGGCTTTTGATACTTCTGAGGGTTGAATAATAGCATGATCTGCTAATAAAAAAGCACCGGTGTTTATAGTATTTCCGAGCACTTAACTCCTTGACTACGATAAAGATTTAAATCTTTTTATTTTTTACACAACTTCCCTACAAGGATGGAATGCTGCACATGTACTGCAATCCCCTCGACTCTAGAGTATGATAAAGGTATGGTTAACCCTTCTAGCCAGCGAAGAATGTCTCTTCCCTTTTAGCTATCAACCTCCCCTTTTCCGCACATGTTAATATCGTGATCAGGCTCAAATTGTCCTGTACTCATAAAGCATAGCTGGCAGCCAACAAGCCCCCACCACTCAACCGTTTGCACCATACTGCCAAGCTGATCTTGGCAGCGAAAGTCAATTACTAAAGTAGGATAATATTGATTAAAGAATTTGAGAATCGAACGCCGCTCCTCCATCTCTGAGACCAATCCCAGCTCACTCGGACATCCGAATAGGGGGTTGTAGCACGGAAAGAAAAGGGTAAGGAGCCGCTGACTTTATATTGAGAGCCTTCACAATAATGATCGCTCAATTATCACATGTAAGCCCCTACCGGAACCGGTGGTAATCGACTTATGTATCCAATGCAGTTTTACGGAGGCCCTAGGAATAATTAAAATTAAATCGGGCTTGGCAGGGGACTTGGACGTGAACTTTGGAGCTATCAACGGATGTATAGCTATTGACACTTATGTCCTAAGTACACCTAGTTCTGGCCCTGGTTGCTATGCGGAAATATCTTTGGCCTCTTCCGGTGAAGTCATGACTTTCGGTGATATGTTGGGTTTCGGGAGTGAGATATGGAAACTAGAGAAAACAAGTCCTGGCATACAGTCTACCCCTTACTCTCCCTCTTCTTTCTTGATGGTCGATAACTTTTGGTCCACCTCTTGCGCGTCTAGGGTAACGGGTTCCTCTCCTTCAAGTATATTCCCAGCCTGTTCCAACGTTTTGCCCTTTGTTTCTTCAAAGAAAAATATAACCACAACCATAATCACAACATTCCAAGATGCATTGATAATATAAAATTTCCACCCGATGTTGTTGATTGCAATTGGGATAGTATATAGAGTGAGGAAGCTAAATGCGTAGCTTAAGGACTGCGAAAGTGCCACTCCCCGGGCTCTTTGGGTGTATTTAAGAAGTTCGAGCGGTTACGAGTAGTTGAGAATCATCCATGAATTGTAAGAAGCAAACTGTAATATGAGGACTACAACAATGGCACCGGATCCGTAGGCTGTCGAATGTCGTGACTCTGCGTAGTATGAGAGAACCGCGAGCAATATTAAGCACAGGTCCATGACAATGGTGCCAGTGACTAGTCGCACGCTTGTTAGTTCCGTTTACAATGATAAACTGCGGGTATTCCTTGCATACCAAGAAGTCTTTTACGGCCGAACCTGTCGCCCATCCAGCCGCCCGTAATTACACAGAAAAATATACAACCCGTGAGACAGGCGATGACGATAAGGATAATTTTGACAGACTGGATTCCTGCACTAGCCAAAATGAGAGGGAAGAAGAAGCTGCACTCCGTTAGTAGGAGGATCAACGAACTGGGGGAATTGACATACATGAGGGTGTTGGACCCGGTGATATGATAGAATATCATGATCAAAGCGGATTGGGAAAATCTCTTGAGATTAGACGCTGTATCTCCTCAGTTTACAAGATGCACCATTTGAAAAAGGACGAATTGCTCAGGGGCCGACGTTACGTACATGGTGAGATGAGGCTCTTCCATGGTCTTTCCAACTGCTTCTCTGCTTCAATCACTTCAACGATGGTAGCAAATTCTGTCTGGACCTCCGAGCTGTTGTCTTCGTCGCCCCCGTGGAGATGGTAGATAACCGTCAAGGCCTGTGATGCAACATGGTTAGATACTGTCCGTGGCTGGCAGGCTTGGATGACTGACATCACTTGGGCGACCTTTATATACTAGCCATCGTGGGGACTCGTGGGTAAAGGGAAGAAGGCATAACGAGATAAGCGGGAAGGCAATCTCAATCTGCAAGCGAGTCAGAAATCAAACTTGCTGTGGGTAACCGCAGGGGAGATTACGATAAAACCACTTCTCCAGGCCCAGTTGTTTGGCAGGTCAAAGGTTCCAATGTTGATTCCGGATGAGATGACTCCCGACAGCGGAATGGACGAAATTAAGACGCCGACCAAGATACCACGATGCCGAGGGGGCATACTATCCACAATCCAGGTCGTCGAGCTAGTCTGGACAATGGTGAATGCAACGCCTTTTATAAACCGACCCACCAAAGACTGTGCCTGCGTAGTAGCACTCGTCTCTATAACGGCAGAGATTGTGACGATGGACATCTTTAATTATCGTCTCACTATAGAACTCGTATGTTGCTGGTCTAATATATATCACCCAGCAGATGCATACTTAAACGCAAATACTAGCTGCTTTCTGCAAGTTTAAGATGGTTGCCAAAGAACACAAACCTGCCCGGTCCAGAAATGGACAATCTACAAGAGCAAAATATGTCAGGCCAGCTTGGTAAACGAGATACCCCCTGCACTTTGCATAGGCCTTGTTGCTAATATAGATAGTTTCGGGTGCAAGAAGCGGAAGTCCAAATGCGATGGCGTCCGTCCGTGCTTGAGGTGTGCGGCGCAATCTCAGTGTTGTTTGTATCCCGAGAATCAACCCCTAGGTGACCAGTCACAAGAGTACGTCCCTAATGGCTGTGTGGAGTAATGTATTGATAACCTGAATATGAGTAAGAGTAGGAGGCTACGACAGGCAGATCTGCTGGGAGACGTGAAACCCAGGTGTCTCAGCTCCAGTCCCTCAGAAGTAACAGACAAAATTACCAGTGGCAGCCCTGAGAGAGTCTCGCCGGCGCTGGACTTTGATCCTCTCATTATAGACAACATCCATTCGTTCCCAGGCCTGGTAACCCAAGTCAGGGAGGGTTTGAATGCAATGAGAATTCCGGCTGTATTTATAGACAGTATGGGTTCTAGAACAAGCCACCCATCGGACCATGCGTGTCAACCGGCGAATTGCGACCATTCCATGAGTACTTTGGTAACGGATCCGCTTTGGAATTTTGAGAAACAAGAAGCAGCACGCTTGATACAACACTGGAGTGAGGGCGTGGGTTTGCTATATCCTGTCGTCAAACACCATAAGATGCTAGAAAAGGTCGACAGTATCTTTGCAGCCCTCGAGCATGCTAGAACAACGGGAATCTACATGCACAGAACCAGTCTGTTGGAAATAATTTCTGACGAAGAGACAAACAAGCTGAAGCTTATCCTCGCTATTAGTCTTGTGCTGCAAAGCGAAGGCAATGACAAAAGGGCGCAGAGGTTATTCCGAGGCATCATAGAAATCGTGGACAGCACGATTTGCAGACTCAATAGCATAGGTGGTATTCAAATTCTCATCCTCGCTGTTCGTATCCCTATCCTATACGTAACACCCTAAATGATGCTAATAGTCCAAAAGGCACTGTATCCCTACTACGTCGATGAAGAAGTTCTGGCAAGCCGAATTACCGCATCTGCGGCAAGATTATGTCTAGAGATGGGTCTGCATCGTTGTTCTACCTTTGATAAAACCTTTCAAACGCTCGACGATCAATGTGCTGCATTGCAGACATTCTGGTCGGTCTATATGCTGGAAAGGAGAACGAGTCTCAGCCAAGACATCCCCTTTATCATCCAGGATGCTTATGTGGAACCCACACTTTCCACCGCACTGGGTTGTGCTACCTGCCTTTCAGGACCATTCACATGCCTTTTAACTCGAAAAGAGCCCAGTTGGTCCTTCCTGCGCTTCTCGAGTGGATGAAGTGGGCAGGGAAAGTATGGCATGTCCTTAACCGCCCGGTCCAAATGACTTCCGAAAGCATTGACTACCTGGACTACCATATTATTCAGTGGTACGAGAATCTACATGCAGATCTGAAATTCAGTATGGTATGGCTGCGACTCGGCGATTGGCAGGATCTACCGAACTTAGTCCAAGCAATACTTTTCTTCGACAAAAGTTATCTCCGAAATCTAGCTTACCGGCCAGCGTTGCAATCAGGAGATCTATTCAACAGGGGCGATTCTCGCGTTCAGAGAGCATTGAAAGTTGCCAAAGACACACTTCAGGCACTTTCAGACCTCAACGAAAATACTATATTTGTCTGGAACCACGCAATGGTTTTCAAACATGCATTAATTTCTGCCCTTTTCAACCTCATGCTGGCTGTTTCGATTGGTGGTCTATCGGTGGGGCAAATGTAAGAGCCGAGATTGGCATTGGTTTAACAATACTTGAGCTTCTCAGCACAAAATCAGATGCGTTGATGCAGTTATGGAAGCGCCTGGGAGGGCTCCAAGACTTTCAGATAGGCATCTTTGATCCTCTGTTCGATACGGTTTTTACAGATTACCTAACACCGGTTGAAGATTAGACCCTACCTAAATATAGTCCAAATTAGTATTGAAAATTGTGTTGATATATTATGTGACTTGTCACGTAGCTCGTTATGTAGGAACTTCCTGAACCAACTGACTGTTTATTCAACAATAGTAGAATAGATAATACTAGAGTGTGCCTAGGCAGGAAGAGATTGAGTTAATATTCCCATCTATTCTTTGTCTATTGCTCTAGCTAGGAAACTTGAATTATCCATACTGATTTCCTTGCTCCTGGCTGGAAGCCTTAAGAATAGTAACTAACACGTGTCTTTTGACATCTGCAGCACCACAAGCAATGCCAACATAGTCTAATAAACGTGACGATTACTCAATTCTAGCATTCTTTATATACTAACTAGCTCATTTAACCAGGATTGTGTCGTCATGACAAGGTGGATCAGGGTGTTGGTTATCAAATGTCTTGTGAGTGTCTTCATCGAGCGTTGTCTCATGCCGAATGAAAGCATTTGAAAGCTTCAATGCATGACCTGTTTTAGCTGGCGCGATTGCCGCAAACTGGTCACGGATATCCAAGACAGTCAGTTGGAGTCCCGCAAAGTCCTTTTTTGAGCAGAGTTCCCATGCTCCACTTGCGCTATGCCAGCTTTCATTTCGTCGCATCTCTCGAACACACCATCAATCTCTTCCAATGTCATACCCTTGGTCTCCTTGAAAAAGACAAATATAACAAGGATGATTATCACGTCCCAGCTAGCATTGCCAGCGTAATAGCGCCATGAGATCTTGTTTATAGCAATCGGGATTGTGTATAGGTTGAGGAACGAAAAGGCGTAGCCGATAGATTGGGCAATCGCCATGCCTTTAGCTCGTTGGGAGAACTTGAGTATTTCAATAGGGTAGGAAAAACTCAGTATCATCCACGACAAGCTGGAGGAGAACTGGAAGACAACAACCATGAAGATGGCACAAATGCCGTAGACGCGGCCTCCTTTTTCTCCAAAGTGACCCAATATGGCTAAAATGATTAAACACACAGCCATAATTGTCGTACCAATGACTGCACTCCTTGTCAGCCTACGATTACTTGCACGATTATAACCGTCTTGCAAAAGTAAACGGCGTTGAAAGCTGGACCATCGCCAAAAACAAAGGCCCATCGTGAAGAATAGGAGATACTCCAGAACTTACGGAATAGCTTCCTCCGCCCCATTCGTTCCGACAGAAATCCACCAATCGGTATCAAGAAAAAGGTACCTCCAAATATGGACATGTTGATGATAATAAGCATACGAGTGTCAGTGATGCCAGCAGAGGAGAGAATAAGGGGGAAATAGTTCCTGTATCACATTACATCAGTTAGAAATACAGGAGGAACTATGATCGAGTTAGACTTACAGAAGAGTGTTGGAGCCAGTCAGCTGGTAAAAAGTTTGCGTCATTATAGCGATGGAGAACCGTCCTAGATTGGGACCTAATATTAGAACGCATGATTAGAATATCTCAGGAATATTGCTACGGTGGACTTGGTCATACTGGGAGATATCAGAGTACTCCAGGTGCCTTCGTTTTCTTTCTCGTATTGGAGAGTTTCCGTGATTTCACTGATTTCCATTCGGACCAAAGGGTCATCTCGGTTTCCATTTGCGTGGAGGCGGGCAAGTACTTCCAGGGCCTGCCCAAAGTGTCAGTATAGTAATGTTATGAGCTAAGGTACTTACTTCTTCATTGCGGCCTTTGTAAATCAGCCAACGCGGAGACTCATCCATAAATAAAATGAGAATAATGGCCACAGACGGGAATACAACTTCGACCTGTTGACCGCTTTGTCAGAATGGAGCAATATCCGGTTGAAAGAGCAGCAAATAATAGCATACCACGAATCCAGTTCTCCACGCCCAATTATTGTCCATGTTGTATGTCCATAAGACGGTGAGGCCGACTAACACACCCATAAAGGATAGAGATGAGATAACGATGCCGACGAACACTTCTCGGTACTTCGGAGGAGCGAGTTCCATCACCCAGGTGGGGGCACCTGTCAATACGATCCCGAGACAGACACCCACGAAGAATCGACCGACGGCTAATTGTGCTTCTGTATAGTTCTTGAGAAATGCCCAATGCCTGAGTATCAAGAGGTGAAGTATGACAGAGCTAGTATACCTGTTGTTGCCGTAGCTTGCAGCACAGTCGCCAGAAGCATAAAGCTCGAGCCGATCACCATGCCGACTCGGCGACCCCATAGGTCCAAGATGTGACCTGCAATAGGGCCAGTAACGACCTGTCCTGCGCTGACGAGCGCTAGGTTGAGACCGAGCAACGAAGGATTCAGTTTGAAATCTGGTTGGGGTTGGTTTTTCTTCATCATCTCTTGGCAGTGGACTCACATTGACTGTACTTTGGAACAATGGTTAAGTCTCCCAAAAGGTTGGGATCATACCCACCAATGCAGCAGCTCATTATACCGGCGAGTAAAATGAGTGGAAAAGCTACATATGGCCCGAAACGAGGTCCGAACGGTTTCATCTTGTGGACTTATGTCTGCGTGATGATGATGGGGAGTTTGTCAAAGTATCTACGAAATGGCTTAGGATAGGAGTGTCGGATTCTGGGGTAGAAACAGCGAAGAGAGCAAGTATATCGGGTACAAATCGCCTGACATGGAATGGAGGGGCCCAGTTTTGACATTTTGGGTTCTAGGCTTCCTGCTAAGGGGCAGACCCACTCTTTTATACCCTTTCACTCTACCACGCTCCTTAGAAACTCTCCAGTAACTAGCTAGTTCTTCAACCATGTCGCTGCAACGAATGACAATTAAGTTCACTTGAAGCCAATGGATAATGTCAGGTACGGATGGAACATATCGATATTCACATGTACCCTCGCTAGATAACACATGTCCGATTGGGTCCTATCAACGGATTCGTCCCCGGCGCTTATAAATGACTAGGTCGTACTCGGAAGCTACAGGGGGATATCTGCCAGACTCCCAAGTCAAAGCCAAGACCGCACCACGTAATCCTAGATCAAACTGTCAATTTCGCGTGGTGACGATAGGATGTAAGGGGGGAATACGTAGTATTGTGTCCGCCTCAGCAGTTGGCTGCAAAAGCGGGTCGCTGTCAAGGCGCGGAGAAAACCCCGAGCTCTAGTCGAGACTCCGAAGCGCATCTCGGACATTCTAATTCATTTCTCCGGACGAAACCACGCCCACACCCGGCATTTCGGATTACTACACCTCCCATGAATCCCAGGTGATACCCCAAACGAAACTATGTTGAACCCCCCAATATTTCGGATTTACCGTGCCTACCCAGGACGCTTCCCTCGGACTCCTTGCTAACTTGTCCAGACCTAATCTATGACGGGCTTTTTTTTTAATGCTTCGACCCCATGAGTCTACATGACTCGAGCTGGGCAAAACCTCTGCCGACCGATTTAGGGAAATCCTCCGTTGACCATGCATGAAGTCAACTTATAAACTCTATCACTCTCATCCTGAGACAACAATACTAACAACAGGAATATAACACCTCCATCAAAGTTAGCTGACAAGATGCCGCAAACCAATTGTCAACAGCCACCCTTCCGCGCTGAGCACCTCGGGTCTCTCCCTCGTACGCCTGTACTCTTGCAGAAACGAGATGCTGTGCAACAAGGAAAAGCAACTCAACAACAGTTGACGGCCGAGGAAAATAAGGCGATAGATGAACTTATCAGTTACCAGATTGGTTGTGGCTTCCATGCCGTGTCTGATGGTGAACTGAGACGGGAGACATTTTGGTACGCAAGACTACAGTGTTTCATGCCTAATAGTGCGCATAAATGCGCAAGACCATCCCCAAAACTGACATCAGTGGTGCAGGGGAGACTTTTTCGATCGATTGGAGGGATACGAATATGTCCCCGTTAAAAGCAACGATGTCTTCCGCCAATACGTACCAGACGTCATTGCTTTTACCGACGACGGAAAACGCGTCCCTGAGAGTTTACTTTTCTGCACTGGAAAAATCAAGCATGTTGGGAGCTCCTACGTGGATGCATTCAATTATCTCAAGAACAAACTCCCCGGAACCTACCAGCCGGCAGCGAAGTTAACCCTGGCATCTCCGAGCTGGTTCCATCTCCGATACCGACAGCCGTACCCAAAGAATGTCTATGATTCCGACAAGGAGTATTTCGCCGATCTGGCTAAAGCTTACAGGACCGAACTCGACATTTGCTACAAGAACGGTGTTCGAAACGTGCAGATCGACGACCCTAATCTGGCCTGTAAGTTAATCAAACTCATCGGTCTTAACGACTTAACTGACAATCCTAGATCTTTGCTCTAAGAAGGTTATCGAGGGCTTCAAGAAGGATGGCGAGTCCACCGGCGGACTTCTAGACTCCTACATCGAGTTCTACAACGATTGTTTCAGCAACCGTCCCGATGATCTACATATTGGTATCCATATTTGCCGAGGCAACTTCCCCGGGGGTCGCTACTTCTCCGAGGGTGGCTACGACGCCATTGCGCGCAAGCTTTTCCAGCGACTGAATGTCAACACCTTCTACCTTGAGTATGACTCCCCCCGAGCAGGAGGATTTGAGCCTCTGAAGAGCCTGCCCAGTCACAAGAACGTCGTTCTCGGCCTTATTTCGTCCAAGAATGCTGAGCTTGAAGACATCAATGAACTCAAGAAGAGGGTGTATGCTGCGGCGGATCTCATTGCCGAAGGGAATGGGCTCAGCCGAGGCCAAGTTCTCAGGCAGATCTCAGTCAGTCCTCAGTGTGGCTTTGCCAGTGGAGCCAAGGCCTATCCTCTTTCTAGAGAGGACATGACTGCAAAACTCAACCTGGTCCGAAAGCTGGCCGATAATATTTGGCCAGGAGAGCCGTAGAAACTTGATAGGTTGCATCTTGCCAAGTTGTGTTAGCCGGCTAAGGTGCGCATTCAACAGCATTTGGAACGTTTATTTTGGTGGGCAGCAGAAACGCGATTATGCCCTAGTGGCTAGAGTGTTCAACCCCTAGAAGAGAGGAAGATCTGGAGGTATTGTATTTGGACGGAGCCTATCTGGAATTAATATTAGTATATGAAATTATCAGATTCGATCAAGTCGAACAGCTTAGCCGTGAATTGTGCACACTCATTCCACTGAAATTAGCCAAGTGACACGATAGCTGGTTTGCTTGTTTTAGACGTGCTCACAGCTAAAATGATACAACCAGTATAAGTCAAACATTTAACTATGTATTATTAGAGTGATTGTTTCTTCCGCGGTAACAGGCAAAAATTCAACAAGATCTTCAGGAGGTCCCACCACTCAGGATTGATGGGACGTCACTGTCATTGTCCGTAGCTAGCAATGCAAAGAAGAATGAACGGAATCTTCAGGGGGCCTCACCACCTAGCCAAACAGGATCTGGTTACAATTGATGAATTTCCTCGCAACCGAGATATGAAACCTGATAGAATATGTAGGCTTGAATCCTCGGATTGCAAGACAAATAAGAATTCAAGGGCCTTGATGTGTTCAAAAGTCCCACTGATTAGATGTGATAGTTTTATGTTGAATTTCTTTTGGTATGTGTTTCCTAATTTCCCTCGCCACCATGACAGAGTCGTGGAGACAATCAATATACAGCCCTATTCATAGAAATCGTTTCCGCCTCACAATGTTGAATGCAATCTCCCCTAATCTAGTCTGCTCCTGTGAAAACTTGTCACAGATTATTTAAAGGGCAATGGAAATTAAGATGAATCATTTCAGCCATGCCTCAATAACACAAAAGGCCGATCCCGGAGCCCGGTAAATTTTCTCGATCTGTAAACCCGCGTTGGAAACTAAGGTCTTCCACTCCCGCTCAGTCCTCTCTTTTCCGTTGAAGGTCAGCATGGCCTAAAGGTTTCAGATTCACTTAGTAGGGGTCATCACAACGTCGAGACGGCCGTCGCGTCTTCATTTCCTTATTCCTGGGAAAACTTACCATGTCGTACCATACAGCCTGAACATCGGCCTTTGTCTCTGAAATGAGGTGTTCGGAGATCAAGATGCGTGACTTTCCAGGACTCATAGATTTGGCCACGTTTTTGAGGATAAGAATGCAGTCCTCATCGCTCCAGTCATGAAGTACTCTTCTCAAGTAGTATATCAATGCACCTCAAATTTTAAGTCAGAACATGTAACACATTCACCTAGAGCGGCTTGAGCTCACCTTTGACAGGTTGTGGCTTGAATATATCCACCTCCATGGCCTCAATTCCCGTCAGTTCGTCTTCTATTTTTTCGAGGACAGCCGAGCGGTCTTGGAGGACGATTTTTCCTTTAACACCCCTGACAAGATCTCTGATCATTCTGGTGGCTTGACCCTTGCCACCGGCAATATCCACAGCCAAGATTTCATCACGATCGCTATACTTTTCTAGCTCGCTCTTGAATGGATAAAGACCAATGGTCCACTCGACAGCGCTTTGTTGCGCCATCATATCTTCATCGAAAATCTGTTGCCTTTCAGGATGATCAGAAATGAAGGCCCAGAATGGCGTTCCGTTGGTTTGGTGTGCGAAGGTATATGGGTTGTTAGAATCACTGAGCTTCGTGGACAAAGCCTTCGTGGAGAAGCCATTATTGCGGTAAAAGGCGGAAAGGTTTGTCATTGTAGGTCCAAATTCAGTCGCACTTGAAACATAACAGACGGCAGTCAGCTAAGGCCCTCAAGACATTTGGGAAGGAGACAGTGATTAGTGTTGACATACGCTACCTTGAATGCCGATCGAAGCTCACGATCATTGTATATCAGCGAGTACGACGTGTGCGCGTACTCTTCCGGTCCTGTTTCTGCGAAGGGCCCAAGAACGGTAGCCGGCCTCATGAGGCGAACGAGGAGGTCTTTATCCACGTCCAGCTGCTTGGCGAGCTCAGTTGCTTTCATGGAAGTACCATCAGCCGGCAACTTGTCGAAGACTCCGAACTCGATCAAAGAGGCCAGGGCGCCGAGAAGCGAAAGCTAAGAGAAGGAAGTTAGAGAGCAGTTGCGCTAGGTTTCGAAGAAAAGATTATGCTTACCTGATACATATGCGACCAAAGTGCTTCCATTGGACCTTGGACGGTTTGAATGAGCCTCGATGCCTTGAGATACAGGTCATACTTGGCTGCTCTAAGGCCCCCGCTTTCGAGACCACTGATGTTGGAGGGATTTTGCGAATAGACCCCCGAGAATCTCCCAATGGCGTTATTAACTTCAGTTAATGCAGACATAATGTCAGCAGGAAGTTGGTATGTAGTTTGGGACATCTTATTAACTTTGGAATAGAATATGGTGTAGAAGGTAGTTAGGTGACAGACTGTTAATTTATATTTTTATTACAGTATGTATAGCATGTTTTATTAGGCTAATAGGATAATGTTATAATCCATGTCAGAATGTTAGCAGTCAAGCTCGGCAGAATCATGGGGACCTACTTACCCTAGACTATAATCACTATGCTACTAACTTAATTATTAGTAATAATAAAGGTAATTACTATAATATAATTATCTTAATAACTATAAATAGGCTAAAAGTATTTAGATAAATTAAATTATATTATAAGAAATAATTTTAATTAGTTTTGAATATAATTTAATTATATTAATTATTAATTAATATACTACCAAATATAATAATTCTTTATAAATAATTAACTTATTATTTAGTATTCCTATATATATTCTAATACTTTTATTAATATAAATTCTATTTTCTAAATAGTTTATCTCTTAGAAAATCAGCTAAATTATTATAATTTTACTTTATTTAATATTTTTATTAAATATTATTTATTTATTTTTTAAAATATAATAAAATTCTTATAAAAATATTTAATTCTAAAATATAATAATTAACTTATTAAAAAGTATATTATATACTTAGCTATATTATAAGCTTATTATATATATTATTAACTTATTTTTATTATATAATAAGTAATATTAAATTTAATTAATAAATTAAAAGTGATTTATTATTTAAATAATAAGTTTTAATTTATAATCTATTAAGTCATTTTAAAAACTATATTTGTTTATTAAGTATTAAATCATATTTATATATTAATAATATAAATATAAAATTTTATTTACACTAAGTTTGTTATAAAATCACGTTATCTTATTTGCACTAGATCTAGTACTAACCCTATAAAAAGAACTACTTACCTAATGCAGAGTCCTTACCCCATAGGATTATAATGACATGTAAAAAGAGCTCAACTAGTAACACTGAGAATCCGAGATCTCATTTCCCGGTCGCTTCGGAGGCCGACGGAGAACTTGTCCGAAGATCCGGCATATTAATGTCTAATGATGAATGGATGTTGCGCTCAAAATGATCGGGGTCTTATCCCGAAAAGAAGCAGATTGAAACAGCACAAGATGCTCTGCGATCGATGCCAGTTGGTCACGGACATTCTGGCCGGAAAGGCCGAGGAGGCAGTCTCAACACGCTTCATGCGCGCGACGACCCACCTTCCCCTCAGCAACTAACTTTCTTGCCACGCTTTAACTGGGTGGGATTGCTAAGTCTAAATATGATTTGCTTCTGTCTGTTAGCCGTTGTCTATCTAGCTGCGCTATGCCTACACAAGGCCTATTTGAGTCTGATAGTCTTTGAGCCACGCAGAATACTCCTCAGCCTCAATCTCATCGATTTCACTACTTTCAGATCCCATGTATGAACAACATTCTGAAACAGTCTCATGACCTAATGACTGGGCGACTTCCAGTCCAAATGAACTCATGGGTTGCTCTAATGTTTCTTGTCCAAGTTCTAAAGGGCAAAATGGCGCTTCAAGTATCCCGCTTAAGCGACTGCAAAATCGCGAGAAGACCTGCTTATTTAGGATGACACTTATCTCTGGTGGTTGAGTAAGTGCGTGGACTTGGAAGAGAGATTCTACCCACACATGAGCCGGAGCGTAGAATTCTCGTATAGCACTCAAGATCATGAAAATTGTTTTGAGGTTCTCGACGTATTCCTCTAGCATGTCGGGATTCGTCTCAGTATACAGTTGGTTTAAAAATATGAGTCCGGCTAGATAAAGCGTGTAGCCGAGGAATGGAGGCTACAGGCATGTTAGTCGATTGAACAATGCGGCTCTTCTTTCAAAGACACACTCGCAGAGGATGGGCGAGTATACTCACAATCAACGAATCGTGAGCGATCATGCTTTCGCATATGTTGGTTATGCTCGTCGCGCTGCGGATACATGCTGCGGCTTGCCCCTCCAGAAAGAGACAAGGGGCTCCAGGGAAGGTAATGGCATTTCTTGCCTTTTTTTTTCGGCTGGTGTTATGCCTGGGACCTTCTTCCCGTAGATTGGCTTCTTCTGCATTGGATTGAGCCTTTTCTTGGCCATTAGAGATGGGATCTTTGGCGACAACACTAATGGGTAAGAAGACACGGTGAAGCATCATCTGTAGTGTGTGGAACATGCCAATATAGAAAAGATATTCGCCAAGGTCAAGATCCTTATCTGAGGGAGATTTAAGTCTCGTTTCATCAAAACAGAAATGCGTGAAATAAGCCATAGGTAGGCCATCTAGGGCCTGCTTCAGGGATCCAAACTCAGACGCTTGGGTCCAAGGGGCTGGAACGGAAGATGTGACATCTTTCTCCGTGAACCTCGCGATTCGCCTCCAGAGTCCCAAGGTATGAAGTAGAAGACGCTTCTCGTCGTCAAAGAGATGCTCATCATGTATTGGGTGGACTGATGAAGTTTGTTGGTAAGCGACAGGCTGGGCGGCTATTCCCAGAGAAGAGAGTACTTTTGGGCCTTGGACATAAAGAGCTTCAGCTACGCATAGATATCGACATGCCTGTCTGATGCCTTCTACCAGCCAAGGTTTGGTAAAAAAACCAATTTCGCTTTTCAAGGAGATGAGGAGTTTGAGAGCCATTGCTGGAAGGTGAAAGTTAATAAGACACAAATACTCAAAAGGTAGGAGAATATTCATACTTGTGTCATACCAAGCCTGCATTCCGTTTCCTTGGTGAATCTCATACACTGACAGAGCACAGAGTATGAGGAGCTGGTCAAGTTGCCCTTCTGGTGTCTGGGTGTGGAGCTCTTCATTTTGCTCTTGTTTTTGTAGCAGGATTTCCCGCGAAGCACTTGCCAGCTCACGACTGAGATCGGGCGATCGCAGAGACTGGTGGTAACTGAAACAAACGCTCGTGGAACAGAACGAGTAGCACAGGCCTCTGGCAACGTCCGAATCTCGCAGACGGCCGACGAAGATCTTTCTAGTCGTGATGGGGATATGTTGTACACTAACCACCGTGAAGAATAATCCAAGGAGATGAGAAATATGGCAGGTTTGTAAGTCTATGCTGCGAGAGATTTAGCCAGGGTGATCCTTTAACAATCAACAAACCGCTGTAGGAGTTAGGCTGTTGCCTTTTTCAGAGACTTGGTACCTACTCGCCAACAGCACACACGGTTCCGCCAAATACGAACTCTAGATCGGCTTCCCATGAAATAATGGAAACATCTGATTCCTGCAGGGGTCCGGATGGTGAGGTCGATTTGGGTGTGCCCGTGGATGAATTTGAACCTTGGTCCAAGGCAGGTCCACGTGATAATGAGTCATTATGCATCCTATCACGGCTAACTGAGTCTTTCTCTCGGGAGCCAGACGGCAGAGCATTCTCGTTCCCTTGGCCCCTGTTCTTGGGACGTGGTCCACGACGACGACGTTGATAATTGAAGCTGCACTCTGTCTTGTTCCGCTCGCAGGCCGTGCATGGAGCAGAGCCGCTGCATCGCACCTTGCAAGGCAATCTGTTAGAAAACCGTGGCTCGCAACGCGCATAGGGCTCGTACCTTTCTTCTTCGACACGTTTCGCAAGCCAAGGTCATCATTATCAGCGTTGACAGTTGACCTCAACTTTGAGAATCGGTTAACTTTTTACACAATTGTGCAACTCCCGATCATGAAAAAGAAAATGGGGTAACTGGTTCTTATCTCCTGCACTCTGCCAGCGGGGCCTAGCGGATCCGATGTCTTATCAGTGGAGAACTCCCGAAGCATCGGTGATAAGCCATCATAGACTTAATTGTGGAGTATGTCATTAGATTAGAACACAAAAAGTCACATTACAGCCTGCTATAGGGTGCGACGCTCTGTAATATTAAAAGGTGAGAATTCTTCGCCACCACTTGGTATAAAAACCCGACAGGTTAAGAACTCTCTTCCATGTAAGACAATTAAATCAAATGTTAATGAGGGAGGTGGCAATAGGTGGCAAGATCTAAGCAGTTACTTGTTATTCTAGATGGAGAAGGTAGAGAGAAAAAGTGTGGGTGTATATGAGTTATCTGGTTGTCGCGGAACAGTTCAAACCCCTACATCGTGTACCACACCACCAAAATCTCATCTAATTACAAGGGAGACTGGCGCAACGCCAACCTCAGTGTCTTTAAGTGAAGTTTGCCTACCAAGCCGAATCTACAAATTTATGCGGCAACCGAAAGTGCCCCCTTCCCACCTATCTCCGTGGCAATACTGTACCCATCGGATTGGGTCGAATGGGGTTCCTTGGGGTTGACCATCTCCAGAGCTACCGGAACAGATCCACCAGCAGGCACTGACAATTCCTCAAGAGTCCCTTGTCTCCCGCTCTTCACATCAGTGGCAAGGTGCTCGAAGTGGTCTTCGGCTTGCTTTTCCGCATCATGCTCGAGAATCCAGTCTAAGCGGTTGAGACTCATGGAACCAGGGTTCGCTTCAACAAACTCCCTCGTCCATTCAATCTTGTGGTAGCCGTCACGATTGCTTATACCACTCATGTGAATGACATGACTCCGATTGAAACGAATACGCTCAAAGACCTTGAGCGCAAGCTTTACATCTCCTTTGGCCCTGTCAAGGCAGACTGCCAGCGTGACACCATCCTCGAGCGCTTGGGCACCACCCTGACCCGAGGATGGGAGATGTGTATGCGCAGCGTCTCCAATAATAACAGTGCGACCTGACTTGGAAAGCCAAGTTTGAAGAGGCTCACGCCATACAAGCTTGTAATCGACGATTCTCCCAGGCGGGGTTTGGCGAACGACTTCTTTTAGACGCTCTTCAAAGCCTGCTTCCTCGAGGTAGGCAAGGGTATCATCAATTGTTCCAGGTAAAGACCATGATTCCCCAATGTCTTGATCGTCTTTGTGTGTAACAACCCAGCCAACGTCGTTGCCCTTATTCCAGGTGTAGATGAGACAATGGACATCTGGCCCAGCCCAAAGCTTAGTCATATCTTCATTCGGGTCACTCAAAGCACCGAGGAGTGGGTTCTTCTTCTGATCGTCCGTCATGGTGAAAAACGCCCGGAAGATGGCATATCCTGAGTTGACCTTGGTGTCGGGAAGTTTGAGAACTTTCTGTCGAGCCATGGACCGTGGGCCATCTGCCGCGACCACAACGTCTCCCATTACTTTCTCACCCGAAGCCAGGATAACACCAACAGGGACGTCGTCATCGTCGCTACCAAGGTAGTCGACAACGGATTGGCCCAGGCGAACATCAACGCCGATCTCCTTGGCGTAATTCATGCACAGCGCATGTATTTCTCCGCGGTGACCAGCGAATTGAAGCGGATAATGGTGTGGGTGGAGGTTCCAAGGCTCATCACAAAGCCATTCACCTTTCTGGTTAAAGAATTCGAATTTGTTGCCCTGGTTGATACAGCACTTCAACACGTCTCTCCCAATGCGGCCGTCGTCCCATTTAGCAATGATACGACCGCCGTTTGGGAAAAAGTCAATCACGTCCCCTTGATCTGCGCTGGTAGGGTATTTCTCAATGATGATTACATTCATGCCGCGGAGTTTGCATTCGATGGCAGCCGCTAGGCCGCCGAAGCCGCCACCGACGACAACGATGCTCAACGGTTTGGGCGACATGGTGCTTAAGGTGTCGGTCGAAAGTGGCGACTAAGTCTCAGATTCTTTGATGTTCAAGTTGAGCCGTAGTGACTTGTTTAGCGTTGATGTCTGCAAGTCCCGACAAAGAATTGAGTCTCAATGTTAACGAAATTTAGACTTAGGCTGTTTTCATGTGCTGTTAACCTTCTCAATAAATCTGTGTTCAGTTGGACAGCGAGTATTAAGTACCGATCACTAATATAATTGCATCAAGGGCACATCCACCAGATTAGCACTGAGGTGTTTTACACTGTGCTCGGAGTAATCTACGGATCTGTTGCCATCGCAAGATAAACGAATTACGTGTAGATTTCGTTGATGTCGGATAATTAGCGATTGGCTGGATTAATAGTGGAAGAGGGGCTGGCTTATCGCCTACATGGGGTTGTACCGAGATAACCGTAGCACATGTGGCTGCAGCTTGCGCTTGGCAGTGAATGTTGGATACGAGTCTTCAATACAATTACTGGCGAATTGAAATGAATATTCAAGTATTATTATGATCATGATCCGCCGCACTCCATGGACAAAAGCCGATCCAAGAGCCGACTGTTGATATTCAAACTTGTATTCGTCTTAAAAATGTATCAACTAGCTCGACTCGGGCCAGTTCCAGCTTACACGCTAGCAGTGTTATCGGCTTCTTTTGCAATATCCATCCTAGCCTACGATGCGAGCTTGATTAATAATCTGAATATTCTCCCCCAGTATATCGAGCGTGAGTAAAGTTGTGACGGTCAAGGAGTCTCATGCTGACACAACTCGAGATTTCCAACTCAGCTCATCTTTGATCGGGTTGAACACCGCTATTGTAAGCGCTGGTTCAATTGTTGCCGGACCTTTAGTTGGCCCGCTGATCGACCGCTGGGGAAGAAAAACTGGGCTTGCGATCAGCTCCGTCTTTGTTATCATGGGAGGCATTCTTCAAGTGACTTCTCAGATTGGTAAGGAAACTCAAGTTACGCTAGCGACACTACTTCGCTAATGAGGCTGGATTTTTCAGAGATTCAATTTGTGATTGGCCGTTTTTTCATCGGGATTGCGAGCACCATCAGCGGCACCACTGCTCCCATGTGGCTGATGGAGTTAGCATCCCCACGGAGGAAGAATCTCCTCACCGGTATCTGCATCACCTCCCTCCCATTTGCCGGAGTTCTGGTAACTGCAATTACTATGGGCATTCATAATAGCAGCAGTGATTGGGGCTGGAGGGGCCCAATTTTGGTGAGATTATAACTGTAGTGGTTAAGTGTCTTTTTCTGACAATTACTAGGGCGAAGTTGTCATTGGCATAGTACCTTTAGTATGTCTGCTTTTCACCGACGAGAGCCCAAGATGGTTAATATATCAAGGACATTCTTCTCAGGTATTTTCCCACCCTTCGCAATATAAAACATCATCTAATGGCTGGACTTTGCGTGAACAGGCCTTAGAAGTCATCAACCGCCTTTATGAGAATGGCCACCGCGAGGAACGAACTGTATCAGCTACATACGAAGAAATAAGCGACACGTTGGAATTCGAAAAGCGACATGACGGAGGATGGAAGAATCTAATATATCCCAGCAAGTCAATTGTCTAGGCAACCATATCCTACCGATGTATGAGCTAACGAAAGTTTTAGCTGCTAACCTGCGTCGTTTCTCTATTGCGGTATTATGCAATATATTTTACCAGATTGTTGGGGCGCAGATGATCTTGTGAGTGAAAATTTCTCGCCCAAGATTCTTGTCGCTGCTGTCTGACCTCCGTAGATACTTCTTCACCTATATCATCCAGCAAGCTGGAATCGCAAATACGATGGTCACGTTACTCGTCACTTTAGGGCTAGGCATCTGGGCTTCTATCTGGGTTAGCATCGGAGGCTACATGATAAACAGGGTTGGCCAACGCAAGGCATTGGGTGGGTATTTGGATAATCATGGCTGCCTGAAACTGAAAGGGAAAGGAACGCTGACCTCAATAGTGTGGGCTACGGCGTTTATGACCATCTGCTTCGTCTTGCTAGGCATTCTCGTTTATCTTTCTGAGATCCGGGATGACACCAAGTTTAGCATTGGTGCAATTGTTGTGATATTCTTTTTTCAAATCGCGTCTTGTAGCACATGGTACGTCTCTTGCGCCGGGACATCTATTGCATACCCAAAGAGCATTCAAACATTGCTGACATCCCCAATATAAAATTGCAGGTTCAATGTTGCCTACACTTATCCACCACAAATTCTCAAATACACGCAACGTGGGAAGGGAGTTGCTGCCGCTCAAGCGATTGGGTTTGCCATGAGCTTCTTGAATCTCTATACGACACCCATCGCTATTTCCAATATATCATGGCGATACTACATCGCCAACGCTGCTTGGGACGCTGTAATTGTTATGATAATACAGTGGCTTTTCGTCAGTACTGATGGAAAGTCTCTGGAGGAAGTTGACGAGATATTTGACGGATTGGCCCATACTGACGGTATTCCTGTTAGCGAAGCTGCAAATATCGTGTCACATGTCAGCAAAGGGCAAGACGGAGAAAAACAAGACGAAGCTGCAACGAAAGGTCTTGGCTGAACGGGCGTGGAGCCTTGTGTTCTTGACTTCCTCACCCTATCATCTATGGCAGTGATTTTCCGACTGCCCAGTAGTATGAGCGTACTTATTTAGTATTACCTGGACAGTCTAATTTCCATCATTGAGCTTCGTACCTGATGAGCTTTTGATAATGAACTTGGCACGTGCATTATCGCCAACAACACCGTGCCTAAATATGATAGCATTTGTTAATTCCCGTCAAAAGTTTCTTTATTAACTATGATGTATTTTCCGATCCGGCTCTGCTGATTGCTACTTGCCCTAACGTACATGATAAGCGAGCGCGCTGTTATGACCCATGTCCGACCCTGTAGGAGACCAGGCGGTAGGAGATGGCAGAATTAGGTAGACCCACTATTATGGACCAATGACTAGTGGATTACTTGGATCACGCAGTGAGCCATGAATAGGAAGCGTGAGCCCGGAAGGCTCACGACCACGAAACAGAGGATCATGAAGTAATCCAATGAATTACTACTATGATCCAGTAAGCCATTCTAAGTATATAGATGGATTAAGCTATATTATAAAAAATGGTCTTAATTAATTTTTAATATAATTTAATTATATTAATTACTAATTAATATATTACTAGATATAATATTTCTTTATAAATAAGTGATTTATTGCTTAATATTATTATATATGCTCTGATCTTTTTATTAATATAAATCCTATCTTCTAATTAGTTTATTTCTTAGGAAATTAGCTAGATTATTATATATTAAAAGCTCTTATTTAGTAGATTATTTATATTAATTACTTAGTAATATATTATAATAATACTAGCTACTTCTTCTTCTTTTTTCTTTAGATCCTCTAAGACTACTAGAAAAGCTAAGGTTAAGATAAAAGTAAATTCTAAGTCTATTAATCCTAATAAAGATAAGGATATAAATAAGAAGATAAAAGAAGATAATAATAATAACTATAATAAATAAATAGTAGAATTAAAAAAGAAAAATAATTAATTCTTAATTAATTTTTAATTACTTATAATTTAAATTAATATTCTTAAAAAGTATATAAATAAATAAAATATAATTTAATAATTATAGAATATTATTAATATCTTAGGATAAAAGTAAGTTAAATT
Organism: Calonectria crousiana; assembly: GCA_013406985.1. Lineage (NCBI taxonomy): Eukaryota > Fungi > Ascomycota > Sordariomycetes > Hypocreales > Nectriaceae > Calonectria > Calonectria crousiana. The sequence goes on along the minus strand of VTGD01000139.1, from coordinate 80,642 downwards.
TACTAAAGAATATAAATAGTATATTAAAAAACTTAGAAATTTCTTTATTAAAATTAAAAACCTAAGAGAAATTATTAAATTAAAGAAATTTCTAGCTTAGAAAGAAAATATAAATAATCTTTAAGAATAGCTTATTTTATTTTAAAGCTACTATTTAATATATCTATTTATTTTTAGAAATAATAAATACCTTAAAGTATAGTATATAATAGGAAGACTAGAAGAAAAACCCCTCTAATTTCTAAAAAAATAATTAAGGGATTTTATTCTTAATCTATAAAATAAAATAGAAATATATACTAAATATCTTTTTTCTTTTTTTAATATATTCTTAAAAGAGCTTATAGCTTATTATAAAACTATTAATAAATATTAAATAGTTTTCTAAGAACTTAATAAATTATAATAGAAAGGATTATATAATAACTTTCTTACTAATTTTAATTTTTATATATTTAAGCTTAATTAAACTAAAGAAACTATAATAGATAAGTTTTATAAAAGACTTAAGAAATTAGTCTAAGATAAGATATTTAGGCTTTTTAAGCTCTCTATAACTTTTATAAAGTATACTATACTTATTATTTAATTTAATAATTAATAATATAAAAGAAGATAGTAAAAGGAATAAGAAAGAAAAAACTAGACTATAAATATTAATATAAAATAATAAGAACCTAATAAAAATACCTTATATAGAATATATACTAGATTAATAGAAATTAATATAATCCAAAAATATAATAAAAAAGATATTATCTATTATAATTATAATAAAAAAGGATATATTACTAAATACTACAAAGCACCTAAGAAGGTATAATTTAAAGATATACCTAAAGATAAGATATTGGGTATAGTAACCCAATAAACTAATAAAGTTACTACTATAGCTGTAATAATCTAGCCGATTTCCTAAGAAATAAACCAATCAGAAGATAGGATTTATATTAGTAGAAAGATTAAAGTATATATAGTAGTACTAAGTAATAAATTATTTATTTATAAAAAAGTATTATATCTAATAATATATTAATTAGTAATTAATATAACTAAGTTATATTAAAAGTTAATTAAGACCATTCCTTATAGTATGGCTTGATCCATCTATATACTTCTAACTACACCTTAGATCATGGCTAGATCACAACATACAGCTATGATCCTATTATGATCCTTTCATGGATTATTATTGGATCATATTATGCAGTGGTGATCTGGTATGATCCTTCCTGATTGGCTGTTAGGGAACTATAGGGTAGACGGCGTTGATTGGTTAGTGCGTTCTGCCTCTTATAACCGCTTTTACTTGTGCATGGGTTATAATAATAGCACCATCAGAAAAACAGGAACCAAAATAGCAATCTATACCTAAAGGAACCCTATAGGAACACACTGGATAAACCCTTACTATGATGTAATATAGACCCCTAACAACCTAGCAAAAAATCAACTAATATATTAAAGATGCCTAAAAAAACTGCAAAGAAGATACCTTATAGCTAAGAGTAAATAGAATGAACTGAGCTCTTGAGCTAGGGCTTGATATAAGTTATAAGGATATTAGTAATAATAAAGATATAAAAGATTAATAGGATACTAAAACTATTAATTAATATAAAAGCTTAAAATAGTTTAATTAAATTATAATATATAATTAATTACTCTAGGATATTTTTAATATAATACTAAATATTTATATTCTAGCTAATAAATAAGCCTCTATAAGACCTAAACCTAATTCTCTTTAATTTAAATATAATAATCTATAACTTATAAAAAACTACTTTAAATATTCTAAATTAATATAATTTAACTATTTCTAAGATACTTATTTAGTATATCTAAGGAATAAAGAACTAAATTACTATTATTCTATTAGGCTAATTAATAAACCTATTAAATAAGTTTATAATACTATAAAAAATAAAGAATATAAATTATCTAAATAATATAGTAATAATAATAATATTATTTACTTTAAATTAATAAAAGAAAATAAATTAAATTATAAAGGCCTATTATAATACTAATATCCTAATCTAGAATATAATATTTATAAACTAAATAAAGCTAAAAATTAGTATTAATTATTAGAATATATTCCAAAAAATATTAGATACTTTCTAATTTACTAGAGTACTAGGAGTAATCTAAGTAAATACTTATAAAGTTACTAAAAGAATTCTTATAAAAGGCTCTATATATAATCTCTATAGAAAAACCCCTAGAATAACTAATATTAAGAATCTAGATTAAAGGAATATAATATACTATAATAGTAAATAGTAAAGTATAGCTTAATTATATTAATTTCTAAATAGTTAATAAATTAAGATTATTATAGAAGATAAAATCTAAATCCTATACTATATATAATCTTAAAGATATAGTATTTAAATATAATAATAATATTATAGGCTGAGGCTTAGTTAGGAGATACAGCTATACCATATCCACTTAAATATATAATTGCTATCTTGCTAGTAAAGTAAGATACTAGTTATAAAGCAAGCTTAGTAGCCCTCCAGGCTATCTCCCTTTTCTTTCTCCTTAGCTTTAGATAGACTAATACAGAGCACCCTTTAGATTGAACAAACCCAGGACCAGCCCTTTATAAATAGTATAGTAAATAAAAAGCTTGATTATCTTAAAGTTTATATTTATAAAAAGAACTAAGAAATTAATTTTGATATTATAGATACTAGAAAGTATAATATTATCTTAGGTTATTTATAGCTATATTAATATAATCCTAATATTAATTAATATATTAATTAAGTATAAGTACTTAATAAATATAATATAGCTAGTAATATTTCTAATAATAAAAGATCTTAAACTCCTAATTCTAATTAAGTAAAAAGTATATATAATAATATAATAGATATATTACTATCTAAAAAAATATTATATAAATATAAAAATAATTAAAAGTAATAATAATAATATAAAATTACTTATATATATATATAATTCTAGAACCTTAATTCTAACCTTAAAAGAATAAAGGTAAAAGTAATAAAGAATTAATTATAGAATATACTATCTAAATACTATATCTATAAATAGCTATTTATAAAAGAATTAAAAACTAAACTATTAGAATTTAGCTAATAGAATTATAAAATTATATTAAAAGATAGAACTAGAACCCGGTTTTACTTTATTTATAATCTTAACTAAGTATAATTAAAAACCTTAAAAAAATATATTAAAGATATACTTAAGAAAGGATATATTTATATCTTAAACTTTAAAGCAAAATATTCTATTATATTTATATTTAAAAAGAATAAAAAACTATAACTTATAATTAATTATTAATAACTTAATAAGAATATTATTAAGAATTAAACTTCTTTACTTTTAATTATAGAAATAAAGAATTAATTATATAGTATAAATATTTTTACTATCTTAAACCTTAAAAAAGCCTATAATCTTATTTATATTAAAGAAGGATATAAATAAAAAACTATATTTTATATAAAATTCAGATTATTTAAATACCTTATTATACCTTTTAGTCTTATAAATATATCTATATCTTTTTAATATATAATTAACTATATACTCTAGGAATACCTTAATAACTTTATTATTTACTACCTAAATAATATCCTTATTTTCTTAAAAAATAAAAAAGAATATTAGGAATATATTTATAAGATCTTAAAAGCCTTCTAAGATAATAAATTACTTATTAAACCTAAAAAAAGTAAGTTTTATATATAAGAAGTTAAATTTTTGGGATATATTATCTTACCTAATAAAATTTATATAGATTCTAAGAAGATTATTACTATAAAGAACTAGAAGGTACTAAAAAATACTAAGAAAGTATAAGCTTTTCTTAAATTTATAAATTACTACTATAAATTTATTTAAAACTTTAGTAAAATTATAATTCCTCTTATTAAATTTACTAAAAAAAAAATCCCTTTTTACTAGAATAATAGAGTATAAAAAGTATTTAAATAACTATAAAATATTATTACTATAAAATCTATACTTATAATATTTAACTTGGATTAACTAATAGAATTAAAAATAAACTTCTTAGACTTTATCCTAGAAGCCTAAATTAGATAATAAGATAATTAAGATTACTTATACCTAATTATATTCTATTTATATAAGTTATATAGCCTAGAACTTAATTATACTATCTATAATAAAGAGTTTCTTACTATTATTAATACTTTTAAAGAATTCTAATACTATTTATTAGAAGAAAAATACAAGATTATAATATATATAAACTATAAGAATATCTTTTACTTTATTATTACCTAAAAGCTTAGTAAAAGATAATTCTATTATACTAAATACCTTTCTAAATTTAATTATTAAATTATCTATATTAAGGAAATTAAGAATAGTTAAGCTAATACTATTAGCTACTAATTAGACTACTATAAGAAAAAACCTTAAATAAAAGAATAATTATTTTAATAAAACCTTAATAGATCTTATAAATAAATACTAATTAGTAAAATAACTATTAAAACCAAGAAACTAATTACTGCAATCAGAATAAGAGGATGTATTAAGAAAACTCCTATAGTAATAAAAGAACCTTTATAATAAGTTGTTACACTGCTTGGATCGGTTACATCAAGCTGTAGAATAGAGAGTTGAAAGAGCCTTGATTTCTATAAATAAAGGAGCGGTTAATAGGGGCTTTTATAGCTTGTTAAAGCTTACTTCCGAGGTGGTGCTGTGCTAATCATTCAGCCACCTTACCAGCCTTAATATAAGTAGAATAGAGTAATTTACTAATAAAAAGAATTAAAGCCTATAACCTAGCTCTTCCTAATAAAAAGAAAATAGATTTACTCTAAGTACCTAAGGACTTCTAGAGAGACCTCCTATAAGAAATCCATATATATCTATTATATAGATATAAGAAAATTAATAAAATCCTAGAATAAATTAAATAGATCTTTTTCTTTAGTAAAATAAAAAAAAAAGTTAAATAAGTATATAAGGAATATAGCCTCTATTAATACTTAAAAAAACTAAGGTATAAGTCTTATAGACTATTATAGCTATCCCTAATTATATAATAATTATAGAACTTAATTATAATAGATTTTATTATTAATTTACTCCTTTTAATAGATTTTGCTATAAAAGTATATTATAATAGTATTTTTATTATTATTAATTACTTTATAAAAATAGTATATTATATTTTTTATAATAAAGTAATAAATAAGAATTAATTTACTTATCTTTTCTTTTAATATATTATTATAGTATATAAATTACTAATAAAAATTATTTCTAATTAAGAATAATTCTTTATATCTAAATTCTAGTAAAGTTTAATATCTTTAATAGGCTTAAATTATAAGCTAAGTATAGCTTTTTATTTCTAAATAAATAAATAAATAAAATAATAAAACTAAAAAATTAAATAATACCTATAATATTATATAAATTATAAATAAATAGATTAAGTTAAGAAACTACTAATTATCTAACTAGCTTATAATATATTATATAATAGTAGTATTAAAATAATTCCTATTAAAGTAAATTTTAGCTTTACTTTTAAGATTTACTAAGTTTTTTTAAAAGGTACTTTCTAAGTAAAAGCTATAATAAAATCTAATAATCTAAGAAAATTATATAAAAAAATAAAAACTAAACTTAAATTTATATATAATATAATAAAATAATATTATAATCTAAAAAGATTAAAGATATTATTCTTTTTAGAAGAAGATATAATCTATTTAGTAATAAAAAATCTCTTAATAAAATAATAAAATAAAAAATTAGATTTTATATAAATAGGACCCTATTTAATAAAAAAAAAATATTAAAAAATAATTATAAACTAGACCTTCTAAATAATATTAAGAGCTACTTAATCTTTTATATTTTCTTATTAAAACCTAATAATAAAATCTAAGTTAGTATAGGATCTAAGTATAAACTATAAATTAAAAATATTAAGAAGTAATAAAAAATAGAAAAAATTCTTAAATAATAAAAAAATAAATATTTTAAGATTAAATAAAAAAGATATAAGAAAATAATATAAAAATCCACTAAAAATTTAATATATTATTTAAAAATACTAAAAGTATTCCTTTAAAAAAAATCAAAAAAAAATCCATAGTACTCTAATTAATAATATTAATAGTCCCTAAAGTTTAGATATTAATTATTACTCCTACCTTAGTATATTTTACTTCTTTTAACTTATCTAAAGAACTTAAATCCTATTATAATATCTTCTTACCCTTAGTCTTTAGTAAATACTTCTAATAATATAAATAACTTAAATATACTAAAACCTTATTTAACTTAGATTAAGCCTTAAGAAGCTTCTCTTTAGCCTTTTCCTTAGTATAATCTAAATAATTAGACTTTTACTTAATATAAATTATTACTAAATAAATTAGTATATATTATTAAAATACCTAAAAAATACCTATAAGAACTAATAGCTACTAAAGCTATATTATAAAAATAATCTTAATAGATATACTTAGAATATTTTAAAGATTTAAAATAAATAATATATTTTAATACTTTCTAAGAATAATAGGAATAAGGTATCTTAGATAATATACTATATTACTAAATAAATCCTATAAGCTTAGTATATTTAATAGTCTTATAAGATAATATATTAGCTATTATAATAGAAAAATAAATATAAAGCTAAGTTATTTACTATTACATAAAATAATTAATATAGTTCTTAGAAATAAGAACTAATAGAAAGGGGATATTATATTATAACCTATATCTAATTTTATAGGAGATTAAGTAATAGGAGATAATAGAATTAAGTAGACTTACTATTATAAACTAATAACTAGTAGATTACTTAGATTATATAGTAAGCTATAAATAGGAAGTATAAGCCCAAAAGGCTTATAACTATAAAATAGAAAATCATAAAATAATCTAATAAATTACTACTATAATCCAGTAAGCCACTCTAAGTATATAGATAGATTAAGCTATATTATAAGAAATAATCTTAATTAGCTTTTAATATAACTTAATTATATTAATTACTAATTAATATATTACCAGATATAATACCTCTTTATAAATAAGTAATTTATTACTTAGTACTACTATATACACTTTAATCTTTCTGCTAATATAAACCCTGCCTTCTAATTAGTTTATCCCTTAGGAAATTGGCCAGATCATTACACGCGCAATACAAGCGAGCGCGCATTTTTCTCCAACCTTCAATATAGATTTAGTAATAAAAACACAATAAAACATCTAATTAATTAAAACTAATTTTTATACTCTTCTCCAGAGGTCTTAATAATAGCCTAATAGGTCCTTATATTATGACCAGCCTTTCTACAAGTTTTATAGCATCTTTCTCTCGGTATTACTAACCTCCCTCAATCACTACTTCTTGATGATTTAGCTGCTATTTATGTATTAATATCTCTCTAATCTATCTTATTCCTTCTCTTATTTATAATTATATTTCTTTCTTGATATAAGTAGGTGCTTTTTGCTCTATACTGCTTACTAAGAGTTTTATTTACTTATTAAAAGATCTAATTCTTAGATTTTAATAATACTATTTAATATATTATTACTTTTATTTTCTTAGAAAATAATTTAATTATTTTAAGAATTAATACTAAAGAATTACTTTAATATTTTATTTATTTATTTTTTAAGATATTTAGATTATAAACTAATTTTAAGTACTATATTTAGGATCTTTAAAACCTAAGGATTAAGAAAGCTAATCTCCTTTTGTCACAGGCTGAGATATAACGATCTAGCCGATTTCCCAAGAAATAAACCAATCAGAAGGCAGGGTTTATGTTAGCAGAAAGATCAGAGCGCATATAGTAGCACTAAGCAACAAGTTGCTTATTCACAAAGAGGTATTACATCTAGTAATGTGTTAATTGGTGATTGATATAACCAAGTTGTATTGAAAGCTGATCAAGACCGTTCCTTACAGTACGACTTGTCACAGGCTGGAGCCTGGTTGGAGATTAGGGCTATGCCTTATCTGGAACCTGGATAGCAACACCTTGATAGCAAGAACCTAAGGTATATAAAGAAGAAGGTAGCCCTCCAGGCTACTCTTCTCTTCTTTCCTCCTTAGCTTTAGATAGACCAATACAAGGCACCAGTTCGTGTCAACAACCAACTGTCCAGCCCTTCACACGACTTGACCCATCTATATACTTCTAATTACGTGGCTCTGTGATCGCAGATATCGAACGGTATCGATTTGACGTTGTTTGATAGTAATATTCGGAGAAGTCGAACGAGATCCATTCGACTTTTCTTGATTGACTAGAGTGGGCTATAGGGTAGGTGAACATCCAACGGGGTTATCTCGTGACTAAGTGTACTACATGGGTATTCTGCCCGTTGTGACCGCCTTGGTTGGGCATGGGTCATAACACTTTAATACTATATAATTATAAAAAAGACCCTTATAAATCTAGGTTAAGAATAAATTAAATAATAATCTCTTCTTCTAGATTAGATAGTTTTCTTGAATTAGGTATAATATTATTGTCACAGTTTAGCCCGATTAAGCTAAAGCAGAGCTAGCACTTCGACCGTAGCAGCGTCGCTGCGTCCTTAACCGTTGCGGCAAAAGGATACGCAATGACTAAGCTGGCAGCTTAGTCATTTAGCCACGTATAAGACCCTAGGCACAGCCTAGGTCAAGGTGCCAGGCCTTCAGCCTGTAACAATTATATCGGGAAGAAATACTATTGCATCAGCATTCTAGGATACAGTAAAAGACTTTATAGATTTTTAAAGCACAAAAGGGATTTAATCGAGGGTCTTTCTTAAGGGCTTAAAGGACAATATTAATATTTGCCTCATTAATTGAGGATAATATGATTTATGGTTAAGAAAATTAAGTTAAAAGATAAAATTCGGTGATTGGGGGTAAAAGTACGCGCTTGCTTGTATTGCGCGCTCGCTTATCATGTAAGTTATCATATTTACTAACACAGTATACGTACATGGCAAACTTTTCAATGCGAAATGATGGGGGAAACCAACGATTAGGTTACATCTAAGCGGACTTTATCCGAATTATGCTTCCATTGCACGCATTGTGCCTTATTTGCCATCGGACAATAAGATAAAGCTGCTATCGAAGATAAAGATAAGCAGCCGACGGAAATTGCCGGAATAGTATCTTGAGAGGGACCCGCCGTTTCCCCGTGGCGATGTTATTATCGGCGACCAATTTACGCCGATATCATGATCGGGCATAAGAATGACACTGTGAGCTTCACGTATTTATTTCCGAAGGGAACGGAGAATATCCACATCTGAATTTATTAAACAAACACTTCATCGTGTGTTGAGACTGAGTACCTAAAATTAGCGATTATCGTATCAAATCATCAAAATGCCCATGCCAACGACCCAGAACATCGAAACCCGATTATTCATCGGTAATGAAGTAAGGCAGAGACAATACGCCGGTACAGCGAGAAACAAACAAATTGCTGACTGTCAATACCAGTTTAAACACGCAAAATACGGTGGCAAGATTACTGTGAAAAACCCATTCACCCAAACCACCATTACTAAATCAGTACAATGTGCGGGTCCGGAGGACGTTGACGATGCAGTCGACGCCGCCTCTGTGGCAAACAAGGGATGGGCAAACACACACCCTGCTGAGCGTGCCCGTTTGATGCTTCGGCTGGCTGATTTAGTGGAGGAACATTCTGATGAACTGGCCGCTCTGGAGACCATGGCCATGGGAGCGCCGCTTTGGATCGCCAAACATGGTGCTTCAAGCATGGCGGAATGGTTTCGCTACTACGCCGGATGGGCGAACAAACTCCCTGGTGAAACATTCCTGGATCCTACGAGAGGGGTTTGCAAATTGACAACGTATGAGCCATTTGGAGTGTGCGCCGGAATCGCCGCATGGAATGGGTCACTCATGTTCGTCGGCTGGAAAGCTGCACCTGCCATTGCAGCAGGAAATACGTTTGTATTCGAGGTGACTTGGCCCGATGAAAATCGACCCCATTCGTATTCGCCCCAGCTAATAGAATTACCTGACCCATTCAGTGTTCGGAAAAGTCTCCGCTGGGCATTTTGGCTCTAGGGAAACTGATCATTGAAGCCGGATTCCCACCCGGCGTTCTCAACTTCATCAGTGGGGGGGCCGAAGCAGGTCATGCCTTGGCCTCTCACAATAAGATTGGCAAAATCAGCTTCACCGGATCTTCGGCAGCCGGTAGAAAGGTTCAGGTTGCGGCAGCAAACAGTAACTTGAAGCAGTGCAGCCTTGAACTGGGGGGCAAGTCGGCAGCCATTGTGTTTGAGGATGCTCAGCTGGACAACGCTCTGAATTCCATGTCCATGGGCTTCCTCGTGAACTCCACGCAAGTTTGTGCAGTAACAACCAGACTTTTAGTCCAAGAAAATATCGCGGAGACATTCGTAACGGGCCTGAAATTACAATTTGAAAACACCGTCATGGGAGATCCAACGTCACCAAACACATTCATGGGCCCCCTGGTGGATCAGGCTCAGTTTGAAAGTGTAAATAGCATCATCGAAAAAGGTGTCAAAGAACCCGGCGTTCAGGTCGTGACCGGTGGACCAAGCTTAGAGAAAAAGATGGACGGCTTCTTTGTGGCACCAACCATCTTGCTCAATCCCCCAACAAAAAGCCCGGTATGGAGAGAAGAGATATTCGGCCCCGTCCTGTGTATCCGCACGTTTAAGGACGAGGCAGAGGCAGTCGCGTTGGCCAATGACTCTAACTACGGACTCGGGGGAAGCATCTACACCGACGACATTTCTCGGGCTGTGCGCGTTGCGGCTAAACTCGCTACAGGGATAGTGAGCATCAACGAGGGGGTAGTACCAGATTACCAAACGTCGTTTGGGGGGTGGAAAGAAAGCGGCACAGGGCGAGAAGGCGGAAAAGCAGGTATCATGGCGTATCTTCGCAGTAAAACAATTTCAATCAAATTACTGTAGCTAGGTATATGCACATAATTGCAATCACAAGTAGTTATTAAACAGATCGGCAAACAGATCACCCAAATGCTGCGTTTCACGTAGAATTTGGTTACCAGAGACTAAGGTCAATGTCGCTTAGTTATCCTCGGTGGATGGGAAAACTGCTGTTTGATTGGCCAGACCTTATCTACCCCGACAATCCCCATCCTGCGTTATCTCTTCTTCAACTCTTCCCAAAACCCAACCCCCTTCTCGCATCTTTTCTCCACCTCTCTCTATTTCTACGAGTCTTTGAAAACGTTTTGGCAGATTCCCTTCACCGAAAGATTTGCTGTGCAGTCTGCTCTTATGTCTCGAGCGCTGCCGGCCTTGGGGATACCCAATCCATCCGGCAGCTGCTGGACCTGTGTGGAATTGCAGTGTGGCCATCTGTGCGACGGGGGGCTTCCATGTATGTATACCCATTGGCAAACCAAATCAGAACAAGATCAGCTAGAACGGTATCACCAGTCTGTGGACCCTGCGGCGATTTTCGCCGCGTCTGCGGGGGATACCGTGCTCGTCTGGCTTGGCCCGAGTCTAGACGGCTGCGTAGGCCATCAGGAGCCAATCTCCCCTCACAGCTGCAATCCACAACGCGTTCGTCATCCAACTCCGCTATTCACGTACCACCGCGGCCAAACTAACCAGGATATAATGGAATTTGTAGTTTCCTCCTTTCCTTTACCTCGAGCCGAAAATCGGCTGCTCCTACATTACACAAGTAAGCTGCCATCTGCTGTCAGCAACAAAGCGGTGATGTGTACGCACTCTGACCTCCCCGCAGAAAATGTCACTCGAGCCAATATCGCCATCGACTATGAAGGGAATGGTTTTCGGCGAATGGTTGCGATTTCTTTGAACGAGCCTGTCTTGCTCAATGGTTTGTTAGCCCTTTCCCAGGCTCACCTGGCCAAATGGGAAGGCAAGGCCGATGCCAAGTCAAAAGGATACCTGAACAAAGCGCTGCAAGGTTTTCACGATAGACTCAGTCAGCCCGCTCTCGTCGGCGGTGAAGTGACATTGGCCATTATGCTTGTTTTGTTACTCTACGAGGTATTGCATTTTCCAGCTCACACTACATCTACCTTAGAGGACTAACATATATAGCTATGCTACGGCAATACTGATAGCTGGAGACTCCACTATAACGGGGTAGCATCGTTTCTGCTGTCTAAGCAGCAACCATCGGATGTTGACGCCTTTTATTCAAGTATAGTTTCGATGTTGTCCATACAGCTCGTCCTGCAGAGAGGCGTGTCCTCTATGGACAAAAGCAATCGGGTCCTGCAACAAATATCGCAGGCCCCAACTAACCATATGGAGTTGGATGTGTTTCACGGCTGCTCCGTGGCATTGCCGCAATTAATGGCATGGCCCTTCCTGCAATAGACTGTGGATACGATTTTCTGACGGAACACACCAGGTAGCCGCTGCTCGTTTGAATAACGACGTTCTGCAAATCAGAGCCTCCAAATCTTTAGAGGACCACAACGCCTTGCTCAACGTTCAGGATCGTGTTAGAATACTGCAAAATCGCATCTTACAAACAAGAATCAGGCCTAACGATTCGTCTTTTTGCGATCTACGGTTTGGCATGCTTGGCAACTCCGCTGCCGAAGGTTATGATTTGAAGCTTGTGAGTCAAGTTTATTCGACAGATACACGCTTGGAAGCAATACTTACAGCGGAAATATTCCGCCTTGCGCTACACATATATGTCGCACGGATTATATACGATCCGCTTGCAACAGGGGGCTCCTCATCGGAGATTCGTGGTTGGGTGACCGAAGCCCTGGAACTTTTACCCAAGGTTCCCGATACAATTGGTCCCGGCATATTCTTAGGATGGGCGCTCGTTGTAATTGGCTCCGAGCTTGACCATATCGATGAGCGTAATTTTGTTAAGCAGCGATTGCAGAGCCTTGAGTTGTTGGCCTTTAATCAGGGGATTACGGCTATCATGGTTCTTGGCGAAGTCTGGCGTCGGAGAGACACAGTTCGACAGGGTGATGCTGTGTATAAAGAGACCCGATGGCAAGACGTCATGCTGGGTATGTCAGTAGACAGTGCTTTAATGTAAGTGCCACTGGAGCTTATAGAAGATTCATGTACGAGTAATTGCCTTACGCTGAGACAATCTTTGGGGTTCTGACGTCTCCAGCTTGCGTTTCCAATTCATCCAACGCATTCTGACCCCCTAAAAGCATATACATGTGTCATGTGATAGGCCTTCGAATCCTCCTTGAATCTTGGAAATATTCAAATTGTAGTAAAGTGTACTCTAGAAGCTTCAAATATATAACAAAGCCAGACCCGACTTATATTCACATATGAATCATTTCTCCTTAATGCTCTCGACTGACAAGCTTGACTAGAATTCCGCGTTGAATAGTAAAGAAATAGTTTGACACATCAATATTATGGTAATGGTCAGGGCGAACCCACGAGGGCCGATATTTCAGTATCAGAGTGGGGCAGCAGCTTTAATATTTCAAACATGGAAATGTCTTGCCCGGAGCAGGTATGTCGACCACCTTCAAAGGCGAAAAAGGCCCTTTTCATGCTAGCGAGATGTTTTGAATCATCTGTGAGCCATCTGTTAGGGTCAAACTCATCTAGATTGGTAAAGATGTCCGGGTCACGATGTATAATCTAGGCATTAATTCCCACGTCCGTTCCGGCGGCGAGATGGCAAGGTCCAAGTTGTGCGCCTCCTTGCGTGACCTCTTGTGAGAGCATCATACCGACAGGCGGATGTAGTCGCATCGATTCCTTGACAAACGCGTTTAGATATGGTAGGGTGGAGCTTGCCGAGTATGCTACGATGGAAGTCTTGTCGCAGCCCGCGTTGCGTAGCTCGGTTATAAGACGATCAGTCATTTCTGGGTACTTAATCATGTTGGCGAAAGCGGAACGCATTGCTGTAGATGTTGTGTCACCCCCAGTGATGATATTTTCAAACGAGTGAGTATTGATCTCACGATCTGTGATAGACGTGGGGCTCCTTTGCTGGTTGAGCAGCAGGCGCTTGAGAAAAGTGCAAGGAGCATTGGGGTCATATGACATACCCTCACGCGTTCTATTGTGTTGTGATGCCGCAATATTCGTGATCTGCTCTAAAATGGTACCGTTGGAACTGGCGCTGAACAATCCAATCAGAAAGTCAATAAGGGAGTTGCCTTTTAGATAGTGATGAATCCAAGGGGACTAGCCGACCTAGATCCAGGACAAAAGGTTACTAACGAAGATGATGGGAAAACCTTCAATACAAGTTGGGGGTTGGGTGTTCTATCATACCACAGAGAGATACTTAATGCTTGTTTGGAGCATCCTAACATTACCATCCTCGTCTCCCTTCTGGATGAAATCCAGGTCATTACGAAATGTGAGAGCGAATATGGAATCCATTGAAAAGAAATGCAGGAGTTCTCCTATATCACAGACTCTTGGTTTGTTGACATATTATTTTTCAAGAACCTTGAGCAACCTTTCAATAATATTGTCAAACAGTGGCTCAAGTTGCAGCAATGACGTAGTGGCGTAGGCGTTGGCAGCATTGCGTTTCATTCGGCTATGAAGAGCCTTGTCTTTACGCACAAGTGGATCGGAGACAATTCCTTCCTTACCGTAAAACCGCACTGGCTCCCAGAAGTCAGACTTGAAAAAGCTAGAGGTTACCCCGTAGATTTGATCTAGTGCGGCTAGATCGCTGATGGAAACAATGTAAGGTATGACTCGGACAAATTTGCCATACTTGGCGTGAAGGGCGTAGTCATTAATATGGCTTTTGCCAGTCCAAACGGAAAGCATGCGTAGAGCTGCGGCAATCGAGCTAAGAGAACCGATTTCGTAGGACATAAAGAATGGTTACAGCTACAACTACTGTAGGCTCATAGGCCAACACCGACTCCGTGATGGTGGAAGAAGAAGTCATGAGGGACAGGTTGATGGTGGAGAGATTGATGCGCCCGCTGACCCAGCCTTTTGTGCAAGATTTTGAACTCTATGCTCACGGAGAACATCAAGCAGAGAATACCATCCGCTGAATGATAAACGCCCATGCCTAGGTCTGAGATATGCGAGACAGATATCGGAGCTAGGATCCCTATAGATGCTTGAAAATAAGCCTTCGGCTCCGGGCTCGGCGAATCGATGTAGGCACAGTGAGATATCGATTAGGAAATCTCTAAATTAGTATCAGGGGGAATATTCCTTGATTACCTAGATTTAGTCGGCCAGTCGCTCGGCTCGAGTCATATCTTATCGTCCAACCCCGAGTTAGGTCCTATTTCTCCGAGGTTGCATTCGGACAAATTCTAATCACCCACATTCGAGATACCAGGGTAGATCGCTTCCAGGCTCTAGAAGATGTGCCCTTTAGCTGATCCTGGGTTTTAATCGTACTGGATACCAGGTAGATAGATACCTGAAGCAGATGTCTCATATAAACTGCCTGCTACAACCACCTCGACCTTGACACCCAATATTAGTCACTCTAGCTTGTTATCATCATAATCCCCTTTTTCACATCGAAAAGAATTGATCTACTCTCGCCAAAGAAAAACAAGAAAACGAAGCCATCATGTCTATGACTATCGCAAAAGAAGAATTTGTGCATTCGGCGCAGACACTCTCGATAGTTGGGGAATCCCAGTTCAAAATTGACGCCTTCACACGCGATAACAGCGTCGATGATATGATCAATTCTCTCAAGTACAATGGTGGCATTAGAATCAAAGGATTTCTCACACCCGATGAAATCAGAGAAGTCAATGCTTCTGTTCGGCCAATCTTGGAAAAGGCCTCCTACGCTCGTCCTGATGATCAGACGAAGCGTCTTGCCCGCCTTCCAGAGCATTCTCCAAACATCACCCGCAGGATCCTTCAAGACGAAATTTACACCAAAATTATGGATAAATTTCTGTCAGTCAAGTTCGAATCCTGGCTTGAGGATAAACACGTTGTTGTCGAAGAGAAACCTATCGTGGCGATGTCTTCTATCTTCGAAGTTGGACCCGGAATGCACGTTCAAGATCTCCACCGAGACGACTCTATCTGGTACAACGAGATGCCTCCTATCAAGCCAGAAGATTACAAATTTGGCCGCGATGTGTCGATAAGCTTCTTTATCGCTGGTTCGAAGACTACAGAGGCCAATGGAGCGACTCGTTTCATCCCTGGGAGCCACCTCACCCATCATAATACTCCTCCCGAGTCAGACAAGGCGATTACTGCGGAACTAGACGCAGGGGATGCCTTTTTTATGCTTTCCAGCTGCTATCATGGCGCCGGCCAGAACAGCACGAAGGATGAAAAGCGACTTGTATATGCCCTTTTTTCACAGAAGCCACATCTTCGTCAGGTAAGTGCTTAGAGAAGTTGATTTTGGTTCTTGATCTTCAATAATGCCAACCTTTTTTTTCTAGGAAGAGAATTATGCACTTTTCATGGATCATGATCTCATCAGATCATTTCCAATGGACGTCCAGCGACGCCTTGGCTTTGACGTGGCCCTCCCTAACCTTGGGTGGGTTGACCATGCTTCTCCGTTGGAGAGTGTGCTTAAACAAAAGGGCGCTGACAAGAGACAAATTGCTGGTTACAACCCCGTTGACGGAGTTGCCGACGAACGAGCTCTGGCATCACATGAATTGGCAGGGGGATGTGAGTAGCAAGCAACTCACCGTGAGGTTTCTTTTATAGCCTCAGATCAGATGCTCCCTGCATAGCTTACCTATTGCACTGTTGGTATTGTCAAGTACTTAGCCAGTAACAAATTGATTCTTATTCGAAACAATTACACCGAATACAAAATGAATACCATGCTCCTTTTTACAAGTTTACTCCGGCCAGCCCTCCTCTTTGGCTATGGTGTCCGGCAACATACGAGTAGGATTTAGAAACCTTATTGGTTTCTTAGCCGGATATCGGGTGCGAGTGTGAAGTAGATCTCTGCGGTAGTTCTGGGTGCCCGATTTTGTATTGATTCAATAGAGCTTAATGTCATTGAATTAGACATTCTATGGATATGCGCAAGTGTCACACTATTTGATTGGTCACATCTAGCTGTTGAATTGAGAATTGAAAGAGGCTTATTCTTCTATGAAAAAAGAGAGCTATCGATGCGTGTTTTATAGCTCAGTGGAGCCTATGTTGGTGCTGTGGCTGCGCCAGTTGTTCAGCCACCCACCAGCCTCAATAGCAAGAGACCGAAGACTACCTGGATTAACCGTAAATCTCCTGGTTTCGAGGAAGCTATGTAGGCTGTATTGTTAGTCACACACCTCTTTGGCATCGTTAGTCTGAGATATTTCCGATCGGTCTTTGTTTTGCATAGGCATATTAATTGGGATTTAATAACGAAAATGGGTGTTGTGGGTATCGGTAGTTAACCGGAGAAATTCTGAAAGTGGAGCCTGGAATAGGAGGCGAGCAGCGATAAGACATTCCATGCAGCATTCAAGGTTGCTTCGGAGTATTTGACAACGATAGGGTGCCTAAAATACCGAGAGACTAGGGCACGGAGCTAAGCAATTTCATCTCATGCAACAATATATTCGGCCTCTAAGCCATTTGAAGTCGTTTCTGTTATGGACTTGATCAGTTTTCGCACTTTTCTCCAATACCGATAGCCCAAGTTCTTTCAGCCCTTTCTAAACTCTAGAGAAAGGCTTGGATTTACACCTGACGGATAGCTCACTACCACTGCCACGCCGCCCAACCCGTGCTGCAGCTCGCGATGAATATGACCGAACAAGAAGCAGGTAGTCACGTCGCTTCGCCCCCCTCGTCTCGTATCGGGTGGTTCCACCTTGTTTTTCGAGCCACAATACTTCCGCCGCAAGTCCAAACACATGAATATCCCGGACTTGGAACTTCGGAGTCTCCATATCGCGTGTCCTGGCTCGAAGCGGATCCTCAGAATCCATTGAACTTCCCCTTGTCGATGCGATGGCTCGTGACAAGCTTGGCCGCACTTTCGTGTTTCACTATTGCTCTCACAAGTTCAGCCTACACTGGTGGAATCGCCAATCTTCAGTCCGAGTTTAACGTCTCGAGCTCGGTTGCACAGCTGGGATTATCACTCTATGTCCTCGGATTCGCCATTGGACCATTGATTGCAGCGCCTTTGAGTGAGATCTATGGCCGACAATCCGTGTTTTTCGTCACTTATGGACTCTTGGTTGTTTTCAATGCCGCAAGTGCGAGTGCAAGAACCTTTCCCCAGGTCCTCGTATTCCGCGCAATTGCAGGGGCGATCGGCAGCTCGCCGTTAGCAAACGCGGGAGGGCTGATTGCAGACATATTTGACGCCGACAATCGCGGGCTCGCCATGGGCTTGTTCAGTTTTGGACCATACATGGGCCCCGTTGTTGGCCCCATTGTGGGAGGCTTCATGGGCGAAGCTGCAGGCTGGCGTTGGCCACTGTGGTTTTGCACTATTCTGTGCGGCGTCGTATGGGTTTTGTGTTTCGCCTTTACACCTGAGACCTATGCCCCTGTGTTGCTGGAGCGAAGAGCAATGACTTTGACGGCAATTACTGGTCGCCTACATGTCAGTAGTCTACAGCAGAGCCCTCATCCCAAGAGTTTATCGACTCTTCTGAAGCAGGGACTTGCTCGCCCTTGGGTTCTTCTCTTCTCAGAGCCCATTGTGCTTCTGCTCAGCTTATTCATGGCTGTGGTGTATGCCACTATGTACATGCTATTTGCCGCTTTTCCCATCGTTTTTAGAGAACAGCGGGGATGGTCTGTAGGGGAAGCTGGTCTGGCTTTCACTGCTATGGCCATTGGCATGTGCGCTGCGCTCTTCCTCATGACCTTGGAAAACCAAAGATACCAGAAGCAAGTGCAAAACTCCCCACTAGGAGGCACCCCGGAGATGCGACTACCTGTCTGTATGGTCGGCAGCATCTTTGTACCTATAGGACTCCTTATCTTTGCCTGGACCAACACGCCAGATATCCACTGGAGCGTTTGCCTACTAGGGACTATCTTTTTCGGCTTCGGCAACGTTCTCATTGTTCTCGGCTGCTTCAACTACCTCGTTGATTCATATCTGATTTATACCTCCTCCTGCATGGCCGGGTCCTCAATACTGCGGTCCGTGTTGGGAGCTGCTTTTCCATTATTCACAGCTAACATGTATCACCGTCTTGGGGTTAATTGGGCTTCATCTATCCCAGCCTTTCTTTCCCTGGCTTGTGCACCTCTGCCATTTATTTTTATGAAGTATGGCCTAGCTATTAGAAAACGTTGCAAATATTCTGCGAGGGCACAAGAGCTCCAGGAGAAGATGAAAGAACCGAGGGCAAACAGCCACGAACGGAGTTAGGTGTCGCTATGTCTAAAAGTATCTATTTATTTCACGATTGAGAGCTGGAACGCCTATTTCTTTATTTCATATTGGGAACGCCTCTATTTAGAAATAGATAGTTAAAAGATTTATAACTAAATGGCTCAGAATCACGAGCTACTACATTAGTTGGCGTATGAAGCCGAAATGCAACAAAAGTCTAATTATCTCTCTACCAGCGCATAACTCATGGTCATAATATTAAATCATACGAACGCAGTAGCCAAGGTTTTAATTCGAAAACCCACTTTCAGGACAGTTCAAGATACAGCAGGAATTTTTTGTCCATCCAGACGGACAATTTTGGGATTGCTGGATATTGGCCCTGTACAGGTAGCTTTGCGTCTACGATAAGCTTAATCAGTTTGCCCGAAAGCATATTCAATCCATACGTTCATTCTGCTAGACTGGTGGTCATTACTTGCGCCTAGATGGGTTCGATTCGACTGCCGATAGTGAATCACCACTCCCCGAATACGTGATACATAATTCCCCGAAGTCAGTGATGATAAAGTAAAAGGTATCTAGAATTTATCCGGACGCCGCTTGTTTTCTACCGGGCTGATTGTGTAGAGATATTGTTGCACTGCTTGGATCGGTCACATCGAGCTGTAGAATAGAGAGTTGAAAGAGCCTTGATTTCTATGAATGAAGGAGCGGTCAATAGGGGCTTTTATAGCTTGTTGAAGCTCGCTTCCGAGGTGGCGCTGCGCTAATCATTCAGCCACCTCACCAGCCTCAACACACCCCCCATTCAACTGCCCCGTTCAATGCGGCTGTTGAATGCCCTGAATAGCCTCACTTTAGGCTAGTAACTAATACACTAACGAACACATAACAGGTGCTCACAGCGAAAGTGAAATGAAGCTGACAATCTCATCTCACCTTGCGCATAGCTGCCCATAAATATTTCCTCTGCTTCGTCAGTGATTCAGCTGCTTTCTTCCTTCAACAACCCCATCGCTAACCTCTCTTTTTTCTTCTTTTTTCCTCTGCTCACACACACACACACACACAATGGTACAATACCTCATTCCTTTGCTCTCAGAGTCTTCGAAATGTTGTGCAGCAGCTTACTGACTGTGCGTTAGCCTGCTCAGACTCGTGGTTCCGCCGCGGCCGCCGCTGCTGCCAATCCTCCTGGCTCTCGCGTGAGTGCTTGTTTCGCGCATTGCATGGTTCATTTTGCTGATATGTGAGCAGACCGAGCTTCCCACCTCCCCTCGTCGCCGCTCTGCCTCCCCCACCGCCGCCGATGGCGTTGCTTCCAGAGCAGCTGGTTCTGCTTCTGCTGCTCCCCGCGCTCCCCTCTCTGCTGAGGCGCCGCTCGATCCTCCTTGCGAGAACTGCCTGCGTTCTGCCGTCGCTGGAAAGGGTGAGCTGGAGTCGTGCCACTCTGTTCCCGGTCGCTCTAAGCGCTGTGCTGCCTGCAAAGCAGGCAACCATGCTTGTGTTCCTTGGTAGGTAGCTTTGTACTTGTCATTTTGCTGCTCAGTTGCTAACCAGCGCGTAGCCGTCGTGCAATCCTCCACCTTGCCCGCCGCCTTGTCAAAGCTTTCGGCGATGATAACGAACACGTAAGTTAGCACTGCACTTGCTATGCCTTTGCGCTGTATTGACTAAGTGAGCAGATGGCAAACCGGGTGAAGAAGTCCCTTCGCCTTCATTTTGATATGCTGGAGGAGACCGACTCTGTTTTCGAGCAGAGTGACACCGAGCCGGTTGCGCAGGGCGCAGCCACCAGCGCCTCTAGTGCTGTAGGCACTGACGAGCGCCAGGAAAAGGTTATGGCTCTGGTTGGTGAGGCTATTAAGATCATGATGTCCAAGTGAGCTTTGTTTTAGTCGGTGGGGTGCTTGGTTTGGTAAAAGTTGTTTTATGAGTTATGCAGGCTAGATCCCGCGGGCCGTTGAGCCCTTCAAATGAAACTGCGTTCTGCTTCATTCATTTGTTTGCTCTATTGCTTTAAGGTCTACCATATTCAGCAGTGCTCTGAAATGCTTATAGTGCTGCCGTGATAGGGCTTTGGTGAGCCCATCAGCAGGCATTTGCCCTGTTTCCAGATAGGTTACCTTAAAGGAGCTCTTTTCGTATTCTTGACGTAACCACATATTCATGATGTCAACGTGCTGCAGTCGCGTGCTTATTCTGCTGCTTCTTTCAACAACAAGGCGAATAGTCTGTATGTTGTCACAGCGAATATCCCAGCCAGTTTCTGGGTCAAAGCTTATTTCTTTGAACAAGCGCTTGAGAGCTATAATTTCCTTTGCTGTATGTTCTAAAGCGAGCAGTTCAGCTTCAGTTGTGGACGTGGTTACGGTGGCTTGCCGTGTGGCCTTCCAAATTACTAGCCCGCCAAATAGGCTGACAATGTAGCCTTGTGAAGACCTTCGTGTTTCGGGATCGTCAGCGAAAGATGCATCGCTGGCAATCACCATAGCCTGCAATTCAGTGCTCTGTCCGTACTGAATAGCAAAGCCTCTTGTGATGTACAGATATCTGATAGCTTGTTCAGCAGCTTTTTGGTGCTCCTGACTTGGGTTTGTGAGAAATCGGGATAGTGATGATGCTGCAAATGCGATGTCTGGTCTAATCATGATTGCTGTGTATAGCAGAGAACCGACCTTCTCCTGATATATCTTGATTTCTAGCGCAGTTGCTTGGTCTTCCCGTTTAGACAACTCTGTTGCTGGAATTGGAATAGCTGGGTAGGTGTTTGTAGCTTCTAACCCGAATTTGGCTGCTATTTTCTCAATGTATATATCATGAGATAGGTATGTCTTGTGCTTTGTGCGGTCTCTGATAATCTTGATGCCGAGGAACCATTCTGCATCGCCCTTATCCGTTGTTTCGTAGGCCTTCTTAATACCTTTGATAATTTCTAGAGCAGCAGTTGCATGGTCTCTGTGGTATAGTACCAGAATATCGTCAACAAAGAATACAACGAATGCGTCCCGAGCTTTGGTATAGAACAAGCAAGGCTCCTCTGTGCTAGCCTCCATCCCTAGCTTGGTCAAAGTAGAAGCAAATTCATTGAACCAAAGTTGGGGCGAGT